>JANHZU010008600.1:24567-34946 GCA_032468055.1 Acrochordus granulatus | reverse complement strand
ATATTCCTGGACATTAGAAGCCACGCTTTACTCCACACCTTACTGTTGAATATCTAACTTCATTTATGGTTTTGTTATTATTTTATTTACTGTTGTCTTGAAAGTATGCTGAGAGCTGCTGTATCAGAGTCAAATTCTTGCATATCTAACCATGCTTGGCCAATAAAGTATCTGAATCTGAATTGATTAAAGGATTGAGAGAATAAAATGCTGGAAATGAATTTAGTTACAATTAATGTATTTAGTTATAATAGTCAAAATGAGATTAAATGAAGCAATTATCCCAAATATTAAATCACAAATTTTGATAAGGTAGAAAACAGGCACTGCAAACTAACAATTCAGCAAATATAGGTAAATAGAATGCTTATAATCCTTTTCATGATTTGCCTAAATTCATGATACCTCAGATTATACAAGTGGCCATGAACATGTTGATAGATACAGTGGTACCTCTCAAGATGAGTAACTCACAAGACGAGAAACTTGCAGGACAAGCAAAAAAATTTAATCAAGATTATTCCGCTAGATGAGCCGTGACTCACGAGATGAGGAAACTTCGTGCCATACCTTGCGCATCATCAGTAAGCGCCCTCTGTATTTCCCATTCAGGCAACTCCGCATGAGAGTTCTGCCGATACAGCAAGCATGCGCGTGCGCATTCTGCTGACTCTACCTCATGCTTTACTCCATTGTTGCAGACAGCAACCCCATGTGAGAGTTCTGCTGACGCAGCAAGCATGTGCATTCATTCTGCCGATTCTGCCACTCTCAGTTTACTCCATTCCCATATGGGCGGCAGTGCTCAAGTGTTCTGCTGCATGGCGGAAGGTCGACGTTCCTGATCACAATGAGCACCGTGCAATGAGCTCACGTGGGAAATCTCACAACGTAGCTCTCCTCTCTCGCTGCATAAACAGCATAAATTAAGTGAAAAGTATTTAAGAGAGAGAACTCCAGAGACTCCCAATTCAATCTCCAGGAAGTCCCCTGCCCCTCCTCTCCTCTCCTTCGCGCCGGGATATTCTCAAAGCTGCGCATGAGTGCACACACACAGAGCAAAAATTGTCCTTCTGCTTGCCCCAAATAAAGCGGAAATCCTTCTCATCGCTTCTCCCGTCATAGTATGGAGGCCAGAAATGCTTTCAAACTGCCCACAACACCCAGAAAAGCTGAGAGAAAAAAGGCCCTCTTAAAGTGACAGCAGTGAAACCTCCAGCCAGCAGCAACTGAGGCCAGAAGCTGCCTCGAAGCAGATCCGTAACTGCTGGTTCGTTTGCTCTATTTCTGCTTTATATCGTGTGTTAATCACGGTTACTTGTTTCAGATGTTAGGGACAATAATTTCTACATCAAATTCCATTGAAAATGATTTTTGGTGAATATTTATCTGACTTTCCATTGTTTCCTATGGGAAACTGCGTTTCTCTTTACGAGCATTTCGCACTAAGAGCGTTTCTCTGGAACGGATTAGTCTCATCTCGTGAGGCACCACTGTATTTGATAATTCTTTCAACAGTATTTTTTAAACATAGCACAAGAGATTCTAAGCAAGGTTCTTCTCTTACGGCCAGGTCTGATAAAGCATATACCTTTTAAAAATATTCTGCTCTATAAAGAGGAAGGAATCAAATTAAGAAATGAAAACACATTCTTTGAATTTAGTAATTCCAGTATGTTTCAGTAACTTCCCCTAAAATATATTGTCCTAACTTATATTTAACATCTTTATTTTTTTGTTGAATGCAGCAAGCAGCAGGGAAGGGAAATTACACTTGAGTTATAGTAAGATGGGAAAGTTTTTAACTATCTTTTTTTATCAGGGGAAGTGATTTTTATACTCCCTTTCTCCCTCCCAAGCTGCAAGGAAGCCAAAAGTAACCCAAAAGATTAATAGGCAGTCCTAAAATCTAAAACCGTATCTTTCTTCTTCAGTATCTCCCCATTACCACCAAAACCAGCACCCTGAATCGTGAATTATTTGGCATTTCCTTACTAGGTTTGGTGTTGCTTAAAAATACAAGTTGGCATTAGATTTTTTTTTAAAAAAGTACATGCTGGATTCAGAAATAATTGAGCTGGACTCTGAAGTCTCTGAGGTGTAGAAAGAGAAGGGGAAAGACAGAAAGATTAATTTTCTTCTATTGGAGAACTAAAGTAGTGCTCTGATTTATGACTCAAAGGCTTTCCAATCCCTCTCTTAACTGTGGTCTTAAATATGCCCTCATTTCAGGATGCTACAGTCTGTTATATGAAACTAATGAGAAACAGAATTTTATTTGTCACATAGGGAAGCTTGTAGGAGCCAAGGGAGATGAACTACTCTTTCATTTCTGTTCCTGAGACCTTGATCAAAAAATACTTCTATACTGATTTAATGCTCCTTCTAATAACAGTCTTTCAGTCTAAGTACATGAAATATTCACCCAGATATTTTTGGGGGTATGATTTTTAAATAGTTCTCAAGACAGACAAGGCTGTGGACCCTGAATTAAAGCAGGTAACAAAAAGAAATGACATACTGAGTTAAATTTGTATTCTGAGGTACAGAGATCAGATACAACCGTTTTCTTAGGTCACATAGATTCACTGAGAATTGGCAGAATACAAGTTTAATAGTAATATTTAATATTTCCAGATTCACTGGAAACTTAATAATTCAAGTCCTAACCGAGGACTAAGAATTATAAAAGTAGTGTCCAAGAATATAAGTGGTTTCAAAACTGATAGGTGTTTTTTTTTTGGTAAAATTAGGCTGTTCAAATCTGATAAATTCAATATTTCCAAATATTAAATCTTTTAGATATCATCCCAGGGGCTCTAATCACAATTGGTATAACAGCTATTTTTTTTTCTATAAGTGTTCGACTTTGGTTTGTCTCGATATTTTGTAATTTTTTCTATTTTTTTGTAATTTTTTCCTCAATCCTTTATTACTACGGTTGGTTGCACAGTTGGCCAGATATTTAGACTGAATTTCTTCTCAAGGACCAGGGATAGGTGGATGTTGTTTGATGGAGTTAAAGGTATTGCTGCAGAAAGTAAGCTGTTCTTAATAAAGCTTCCTTTTGCAGTTGACTGATGGTGGTTTTGTCAATGCTGATGGTGTTCAAGTGGTGCTCCAGATATTTTGAGATTTCACCCAAGGCACCTATTACTATTGGTACTATTTTTGTTGTTTTGTCACAATCATTTTACTTCTATTTTCAGATCTTTGTATTTTGTCATTTTCTCCATTTCTATGCTCCTATTCTGCTGTTTCCAATAACTGCCATCTCCACTATTCAGACTTTGTCTTTCTTATTGACAGTTGTTAAGTCTGCAATGTTATGTGTTATAAAGCAGATACTTGTCTAATAATTCTTATTCTTCTTCCTATTTCAATGTTTTTGTGTTTACAATGAACATAGTAATAAGTAAGATTTGGATTTTGTTTGTCTTCTCTTCTATTTTTCATGCCGTTGTCTTCTGGATTTATTATCAAGGACATAATTAATTACCAGAAATGTGGTTGAAAGAAAATGTTAAAGGTTGTCTATTATATTTAGGATGTGATCATTTACTATGTCCTCTTCTGTTTCATAATACTCATTGTTAAATAATGAATAATTAATAAATACAGTTCTGAATCTGCTAATTGCTTTCCCAAACAGAGAGAAAACATCCTATTTCAACATAATCCTTTGCTTTTATCGAGAGCCTGTTCTTAAATCTATCAAAGCAGTTTTCCCAGCATATTGCCAATATGCATGTAGGACATAAAGAAGATTTTAATACTGCCTCACTTAGATTAACAGACTTCATCATTCATTATATTTGTTTTGCAACCTGCCTAATGGTTTTTCATTATTTGTTAATAGTAACATTTTCGAAAAAAAGTTACTATTTTTATTTAAGACTAAGAGAGTTAAGTTTCTCTTGGCTATTCATAAATAAGGTTAAAAAGAGATGCATATTTTTATTCAATTTTCATATAGGAATCCAACATCAAGTCAAAATGCATACACCATTTGGAGTTGTTTAGCTTTAAAATAATGTTATGAAAGAGACACATATAAAATCATTCATGTCTTGGAAAGCATGGGAAGAGAAATATTTTTCCTAGTTCTCACATTAGAATCCAGAGTCATCTTTCCAAGTGAAAATGCTGCAGGGATGTTCACAATAAAAATTATATTATTTAATAATATATAGGTAAATTTCATTATAATTATATACTGTATAATGATGAATTTAAAATAATATGAGACATTAATAGAAGAAAAGGGCTGTCAATGGTTATACACTAGTTGAAGATTCTGATTTTGATGGCTCTATACTACCTTCAGAATCATAAGTAAAATGCCTTATATAAAGCAGAAAAAGGCTGTTGCCTTCATATGCTGACTGTATATAGTTGACCAAGGTGTGTGTGACAGAAAGGTAGACTTCCTTTTCCTGATCCACTAAAGCTTTCTTCTGAGAATTCAAAGCCCTGTTGGATCTTTGTCCTTTTTCAGATAAACAGAGGACTAGAATCCTTTGCACTTCACAAGAAATTGACACTTTGAAGATTTCCAAAGCTAAAAAATCATAATATTTTTCTGAGTCAGCCACAGGGATCAGCACAGAAGTAGAATATAATGACATATTTCACCTTCTAAATTATAAATATAAAGTTCTATCTATATTATAAAGTCAAGATATATACCGTATGCCATCTTTGTAAATTCTAGGCTAAATCTACAAAGGCAGTACGACAACGTTCAGCCACTGATGTTCTTAGGAAACTGCTTTTAATGCAGATAATTGAGACCTTGGAAAAACTAATCAATTGATCATAAATGATTTTAATAATTCTGCTATTGATCAGACCCATGGGAGAGTGCTTGGGAAAGGCAAACAGATCCTCAAGCTAAGATTTCTGGGGGAAAGGGTTATATTTTGGGGGGGCATTTAACAAATCAATCCCTTGTTCTGAGTTTCTTCCTGGACATAAGCTAAGGAATGGCAAGACAGACATTTGGAGAATAAAGAAGGGTTTGCAGGCAGATATATTACATGATAAGAAACATTTATTAACATATATATAGTATATATAAATATATATTTATGTATGTGTATGTGTGTGTGTGTATGTGTGTGTGTGTATGCTTATAACTTTTTCAGTATGCTCCTTGTGATTCATTTTATTAAAGATTAGGTGGGCCTTTGTTCTGGCCTAGCAGTATCTTGTGATGCATTTAAAATTATTTTTTCTCACAAGTTAAGGATAGCAATCAAAATATTTATCATTATACAATAGCTTCAGTTGCAATATGATTATATACAGCTGCATATTTTACAAATTAGTGTTATTATTTCCATGGTCTACAGACATTCAGGAGCTAATTTCTAGTAGTCATCCATTTATTTCTAGTAGTTATGATCGTTAAGGAAACCGACAAAATAAAATTGCACTATGGATTGAGATAATTGCATCAAAGTTTGAAATTCTTCATGGAACATAAGCACAACAGGAAAGCACTATTTTGAAAAAAAAAAGTTTCAATTCTGTATTTTGTTCAGTTTTCAAAGATGTGCAATGGCCAATATAGCAATCACAGAAAAATGAACCTTGACTTTTGTATATCTTAACCTTCCGTAATATAAAAAAATCTTATTCGTTCAACAGAGCCAAAAAATCTAATCTGGCCCTTTTCTAATATGTAACTGTGAGTCAAATAAGCATATTGAAGATAAAAAAGACAAGGAAAATTAAACAGCGTGAAAAAGATATGTAGTTCAATATGGCAAAAGTAATTAAAGGAAGGAGAGGAAGACTAGAAAGCATCAAAGTAAGTTTAATTAATAGATAAAAAAGGTTTTTCTCAATTAAATTAACTTATTTAGGAAGTGAATTAAAAGGACACAATTTCCTTTAGTTTTAGAATATGAGTAGGGAAATTAAATTAGTTTCTACACTTTATACCAAGAACTGATGAAATCCAGATGCAAACTCATCAGAAGATTCTGATCTCGTCTGAGCGACAACTTTCTTCCTCAAAAATTGGAGATGGTAAAAGAGCAATTTTCAAAAGTTATTAAAAAGTGAGGCTAGCAAACTTATTGTCCGTTAAAAGTCTCTGCTCGTTGTGAGCAAGATGGTTGATCACTCAAATTGATGATTTGAGTGAGTTGTGAGCAAGATGGTTGATCACTCAAATTGGCACTCAAAGTGATGGAAAACTGCTGCCCTGAAAACTTCTTGTGAGGAGTAGCCTTTAGAGCACCTGTTAACAATTTACTATTCTCTCCTTTTCTAGAGAGGTTCCAAGGGACCGGTCTACTCACTAGTTTCTTGGACTTTGCTGTGGTCATCAGCTCCACTTTTGTTGAAGCCATCTTCAATTTTCCATACCACCCAAGCTCAGCCTATTAGAAAAAAATATCAGTGAAGAATATCAGACTTTAGTTATTAGGAAGACCTTGGAGTTTAATTTTTTTAAAAGGAATGAATTTAAAAAAAATTATTGAGAGTATCTGCAGAGAAAATAAACTGATTCAAAATTATTACAGACATTCAAATACAAGTTGAATTATTGTGCACACAGAGGATTCAGTTACATTTAGTGGAGTCTTGAAAGTGCGAGGAAAAGAGATATATATGTGTACTATATGTGAATGGATATCACATATACAAGTACTATATGTGAATGGATAACACATTCTGCTGATGACATGTATGCATTGAAGTCAGGTAATCGATTTTCTTGGAGATATATCAATGAATAGAGTTTATTTTAAAGGAATGTGCTTTTTGCCAGAAGTTTGTAGCTTGTGCTAATGAAAGGCTGCCTATCAAACTTAAGTAGCATCAAGTTGCTGAGAACAAGAGCTCTTGGGCATTAAATGATTCCTACCAAATACCAAAGTCATTATCATGATTGGCTGTTATGGCCCTCTAAACAGCAAAAGTGATTAAGTTGGTCGTTATGAAACCCTGAAGATGCATAATTATGAAAATATGGCTTGAGTGAAAGCATATTTTCATTTTTAGATTGCTTTCTATCTCAGAAAAGAAGATATGCTTGGATGTTTCAAAAGCATAATTGTGTTATTCAGACACTCAGGGATAAAAAAACCCTACAGAATTGGTGATTTACTGAAATGAAGTAAATACTATATTTGATGTGCATTTACCACCATGGGTCTTATTCTGACATGAATATTGCTATTAAATTGAGTCTAACTGCAGAATCAGATTATATGTAAATGTACACACTTCTTTAGACTAATGGCACTAAAACGTTTAGCAATTGCACGTTTCTTTTAGCAATTGCATTTTTTTCCTAGAACTTATAACTTCTATTTTATTCTCTAAGATATGTATTTGTTCCTATAAATTAGTGCGAGAGACATTGTAGAAAATATTGGAGGTTCTAGCATCATCACAAACTTTTAAGTTTAGTCCATGTCATATTTTGAGGTTACCACTCCACTTGTATCCTTCTTATTGTTCTTTCTGAATTCGTAAGTTGCTATCTCTTTTCCTTGCACTTTCAAGACTCCACTAAATGTAACTGAATCCTCTGTGTGCACAATAATTCAACAGTTTTTCAGAAACATTAGGCAACTGAGGAAAAACATATACTTTTAGAATTAGAATTGATCTACAACATCTAGGATAGAAAGAATCTTTTATACAGTGCCTCTAAGGAACTGAATTGGGTCTTCCACATTTTATACTTTTTAAATTTTGCTCTCATCTTTCCTATCCTGCTTTGGCTGCAGTGAAATAGAAATATTCCTTTCCCCATTTGTCTCTTGCATGTGATGCCACTGTCTTTTTTAAGCTTCATTATTATGAAGAGGTTTGTTGGATAATAACCACAATAGCCTGAACTACAAATAATGGTCTGAGATGATGAAATGAGATAATAAGGAACTGGCTAGCTATGTGAATCAAAGACAGAAAAATTAAGTGGCAGCAAGATTTTTTTGAAAGAACATACATCATATACATATACGGACGAGGACTAAATATATATTCTTTTGCCATTGCCACTTTCCTATGGCTGAGAGAAAGTAACTGGCCCAAGGTCACCTAGATGGCTTTATGGTTAAGGTGGGAGTAGAACTCCTGGTCTCCTGGTTTCTAGTCTCATGTCTTTACTACAACAAGAAACTGGCTGTCAAATATATGGCAGGCAGGCAGGCTGGAAAGACATAGGCAGGGAAGCAACAAACCTGCATCACTTAAAAATCATAGTAGAGAGATACAGAAATTAAGGAAAAGTGGTAAACAGGAAAATAGATTCTGGGACAGAATAAAGTAAGTAGAAATTCTTTAAATAAGCATGCAAATAGATATTTTCAGAAAGACACAAAAACATGCATAGAGTTCATACTACGTACACACACACACACCAGTACTTGAGTTAAAAAGTCTGAGAAAGTAATCTTATCTGACCTCTTAATCTTTTTATTTCTTTCCTGAAACTTTTCCAGTTCTGCAAATATGAGGTACAGATGGTCCTTGCTTAAGATCAATTTGTTTGGTGACCATTTGAAATCACAATGGTGCTGAACAAAGGCACTTAGCAACCCATCTTAAAGTAATTGCAACATCCCCAGGGTCACATGAACAAAATTTGGGCCCACCCCAGTCCACCTGCATTTACAACCTCTGTTTGGCTCCCTGCTTATCCACTGCCACCAGCTGACCCTGACCCCAGCCCTGCCTGCCATTGCATCACACCTGCCCCACTGTACCAGCCAAGGGCTTCTTTGTACCATCTTCTTTCATGATGGTGCTACTAGGGGTTGTCTTGTACCTTAGCCAGGACCTCCATTCACAGAAATGGCTTGGATTGTGGGTCCTTGGCTGACATCCAATAGAATTCATTTAATGACAGCAATGGGGACTGCCAGGATTTCCATGACTAAGCAATGACATCATGCTTTATGACCATATCATAAAAACTTGACACCAGCTCTATGTCCATATCATAGACATGATATGTCTATATCAGATTTTAAAAACTGAAATTCCAGTCCCAATTGCCATCATAACTCAAGGATTATTTATATCTTATATAAGTAATAAAGTAAATATAAGTAATGTCTTTTTCAGATGTGTATACTCCTGACCGCTGAGCTCATATATTATTAGGAACACTGAGATGAAATAACTTCTAAATACCATTTATAATTATGAATCCACAGAAATTTTGTTTGTACAAAAATGAATAGAGATGGGTCTCATTATTCTCAATAGTTATATTCCATAAAATGGCTATAAACATTCTTAGTCTTGCAAGATATTCCAGGCAAGAAGCATATACAGAAATATAAACTCTGTCTTTATTGTAAGATTACATTAATAGAATGTTGCAAGTTCCCTCACTATTACAGTCCAGGAAACTAGAAAGGATCTTTTCTGAGAGATTTGCCACTCTTTTTATAAGCATAGCTGCCTCTTTTCTGACTGTTGCCTAGTCTGCAGCTTTTCCTCCTGTCTCTATGAGTCATTCCCACAAACCACTACAACACTGAATTAGCAAATGCTGAACTTCAGCTGGGAATGAATGCTTTGGGTGACTCAATTATTTTGCTATTCTGCACATGTTTGTGAAAGTTGCCCCAAGTATTGATTTTAGTGAGGAGATAAATAATAGAAACTCTGAAAAATGAAGATTAATTATATATGGAATAGGCTTTTGAGTTATATAAGTAATGCAAAACCAGAATTCTCAAGGAGAAAATAGAAACAAGTTGAAATACTCTGAAGCCAACACCTTTCGTTAAACTCTTCAGAAAAGCATAAAGACTGAAGCTTTGAAACACTGAGTTTTTGATGGCTTTTGGCTCTATGTTGCTTCAGAATCATCATTATCTGTATATTTTGTATTATTTACAGTTTTAATTTTATTATTCCAAACAAAATGTTGAGCTTGTGTTGAAATGTTATCATTCCCTGATACTGACATATGATATGTCAGTTCATTTTAATATGTAGTTTTACTTTCTTTTTAACCAGGTATTTTAATCACTTCATTGTACTTTTTTTGTTTCTTTGTTTTGTTTTGGGGTAATTACTTCTGCTTTCTTGATTCTTGCTTGCTTCACTATTTATAAAAATAAATCAGGGCTGATATTACTTGCTCTAAGAAAGTTTTTATCAGCAGAAACAGTCAGTATTGCTCTGGGCACTCATCAATAACCAATTATGAGATCATCTGGATTTTTCAGCTTTGTACTTTTACCCATTGGAAAAGGAGAGAAAATAAATGAAATGATTTCATTTATTGCTACAGTTTGTTCCTTCCTAACTGAGGTATAAAAAAGCTGAGCCTTATCTGGTACTGCTTTAGGACAAAATGAATATATATTCTCTATAAGAGGAATATAGTTTGAAAT
>JANHZU010008599.1:0-19360 GCA_032468055.1 Acrochordus granulatus | reverse complement strand
AATGATGGATGACAACAGTCTCCAGTCATTGCTAATATCTATGCTGTATCAACATTTGCTTTAGTGAATGTCAGTACATTTTCATTTTTAAAATGTTTCTGATTTTTTTTCTGGAAATGAGTGCAATCAAGTATCATGGATCAGCTCTCTGTTATGGAATAAATCAAATAATTTCTTCCTGCAAAGTATATTCATTATTGACTTTGGATTTCTCTTTGCAATTAGTGTTTAGGTGTTTGATCCATTCTGTATGACTAGTATTAAAGGTAAAGTTTTCCCCTTTCAGTCATGTCCAATTCTAGAGGGTGGTGCTCATCTCTGTTTCTTAGAACAAAAGCCAGCATTGTCCAAAGGTGCATGGAACACTGTTACCTTCCTACCAGTTTAAGTGGTACCTATTTATCTACTTGCATTTTGCATGCTTTCAAACTGCTAAGTATGCAGGAGCTGAGACAAATAACAGGAGCCACCCCATTACATGGTGCCTGAATCTCAAACTCAAACTGCCAACCTTCTGGCTGACAAGTCCAGCGCCTAACCACTAAGCCACTGCAACCCCATGACTAGTATTATCTGCCTCCTATGACTTATCAAGGTATAAAATAATAACAGACCAGAAGATGGACATTCCACCCCCATCCCCTGCTTTAAATGTCAATTTTTTCCTCTAACAATCAGGTTACACTCTCTTTAAGAATGTCAATAGACTTTATTCTGCTTACATCTGCTTCTTACTTAATGTTATTTTTTAACAAAGGAGCCACTGCCTGCAAGACATTTTACTTTATCCCCCTTCTCTATGGATACCCTTTGTTCTTCATGTTCCACTGTTTACATGCGGATTTATTTTTTATTTGTGCATAAGTATGTATGTGTGTTTTGCAGAGGGATTTCTTTACTTAAATCAATCAACGAAGTAATTTGCACTTTTAAATTCTATCAAGGGGCATCCCTCTAAAGCCGGGAAAGCTTGAGAAGACTGCTGAAAAGATTAAGATCTTAAATCTTTATGGAGTGGGGAGATTTTTTTTTTAATAAAGAGGAGTTTTCAAAATGTCATGCAGCAAATGTTTTGGGACAGTTTTTGAACCAAACAGAAGCCTACAGGCCAGCTAAGAATTAGCATAGTTAGAATTACCACTTCTTTTTTAACTGTGGATATATGCATGTTAGTCATGCCTAAACTGCTTCCATTTGAATATGGCCTCCCTATAGATAAATCCACTGGAGAGGCATATTCACCCTGGTAGACTCTGGTTTTCTTTTGAATAATTTGCATGTACAGCTCAGCCCATTTTTCAATCTAATCCCAGAGTAGAGGTACAGTACATTTGGTGCCTATCATAACAACAATGAATTGAAACCTTGATAAGAGTAGTAGAAACCAAAGGAAGTCAAAGATTATTCAATCTCTTAATGTTTTACTAACTTAAAAGCACCACACAAGCGCTAGTGTAATACAGTAAACCAAAGGACTTTATAAGATTGTCCTTTTCTTCCTCAACATATACTTCCAGAACTATGGAGGAGGAGAAGGAAGGAGAAGGTGGAGGAAAAAGAAGAGGAGAAGGAGGAGGAAGAGGAAAAAGAAATGAGGAAGTGGAGGTGGCCAAACATTAATGAGAAAAGAATCAGGGGACAAGCTTAATTAATACCTATATTGATAGCATAGTAATTTTCTGATCAAACTGTATATACGATTTGAATTAAAACTGAAACTGAACATTTTCAGCGGTATTTCTGATTTATAAATTAAATATAATCAGAAGCAATGTGTTTTCCCTTTCCACTAAGAAAACAAGTTGACTTTAAGAAAATATTTAACATCTTTACAGAAGAAAAGCAAATGAGACATTAGGTGTGAAAATTACATATATGTAATATAAGATATATGTATTCAGTAAATTGCAATGAGTAAATTGTAATCCTCTACCAAAGAAAGTAAAGGTGGACTTCAGAAAATTGAATAAGCTTCATCTTACATTGATGGGCAGGATAACTGTTGTGAAAAGTATTAACATTTTGTTTGTGTGTTTTTACTCTCACGTGACCAATATTTTTATCTTAGCTTAAAGTTTGACAAAAGAGAAAGTGAGCTTATGCAGTTTTAGAATAAAACCTGTCTGCTAATCTGACTTTATTATAAAAGTGACTTTAACTGCATACAGTATAATGCGGGTGCTCAATAGGTACTAATTTTTGTGAAAAAAAAGTTGACAATTTTTTTAAAAATCAATAATATATTCTTGCACTATTTAAAATCTTGTTATACTGGGTGAAAAACTTAGTCCTCTTCATTCCATCAAATATTCCCAATTTTTATCACCAACAATTTTGTTCTCAAAATTGGAAGAAATTTTGAATTTCTTCAAAATGCAAATTTTGAATTTGAAAATGGAAAAATGAAAGAAAATAAATCTTCTAATAAGGAGAAAGTAATTTCTTGTGGTCTATTTTTTTTCTATAAATAACCTGATTCCAATACAAGAAATTAAAGGAAAAAATATAGTATATTGTGTATACAATATACTATATTTATATAGTATAATAAATATATTATTTATATTTATTATATAAATGTATATATATGTTTGGTTGGTCGTGTCTGGTTTTAACTCTCATATTTTTTAGTTGGCAAAGATAATTTTGGGAATTGTAGAAGAAAATTGACCAAATAATGAAGAATTTTTGGCAACTTATTACGTGTCTGATCCCAATTTCTGAAACTGACCTGTAGGTTAACTCTAGTAGGGGAACACTGCTGTAGGACAATACATTTGCCACCAAAATACTTTATAAATGGAAAAATAATTTTCCCTCCTCCCCCCCAGTTGGTTTCAAAGTGACTCTAAATAATGGATCCTTGTGTTCAGTAGTCAGGGTTGATCAAACCTGACTATTCATTGGAAGGACAGATACTGAAGCTGAAGTTCAAATACTTTGGCCACCTAATGCAAAGAGAGGACTCATTGGAGAAGACCGTGATGCTGGGAAGATTGAAGGCAAAAGGAGAGAGGGAGGGGGAGGATGAGGTGGTTAGACAGAATCATAGATATGATAGGTATGGGCTTGGGCAGACATAGGCAGTGCAGGACAGGGAGGCCTGGTGTGCTGCAGTCCATGGGGTTATAAAGTGTCAGATTCAACTTAGTGACTGAACAACAATATGTGTTCAGCAGAAGAGTCCAATTTCTACAGCTGACATTAATAACAATGAGGATCTCTCCGACTATAGCTGGCTATAGGCAACAGCTACTGAAAAGAGACTATATTGGCAACAACTACAGACAGACAGCTGGTGAATTCAGTGTTGAAGATAGTTTTTTTCACATTGGATCAGTGCACGTATACCTTTCTATGGGATTACACTTTAGCTGACACAACTCCTTGCAGCTATTGATATTCCTCTACACTCAGATTCTCAAAATGAATTAACAGATGTGATAAGAATAACAACTAGCAACTACATGTGATCATACAGTCAAGAGTGTCTTAAAACCATTTCAATGCAGTCTCATCCAAGATCAGCTTGAGTGTTTCACTATGCACTTTTGAAAATATTAACTATTTAGTTGGTTTGAACAGAAAGAGGGAAATTGTCAGTTTCCTACTATAGGATATCCAGCTAGGCCTAGTGTTCAAATGGTATTTTAGAGATGTCCATGCAAAACTAGATCTTTTAAAATAGAAATAGCAACTGTGTTCTCAAATTTGAAACTCAAATTGCATTACTTTTTTTCACAGGATATGAAATGAGGCCCTCCATATATTTGCTGGATTGCCAATTTTGTATTAATTTATTAACAGTCGGGATAAGTGTCCCCCATGGTTCCAGTGAAGTCTTAGAATGGTAGTAACAGTATTACACTTGCAGCATCATTTGCATGGGTTTTGTTGTTTCAAAAACACCCAGCATGTAAATATTTAAAACATTTATGTTGTTCTCATTCATCAATATGAATAATATTGCTATTTGTAAAAAAAAAACATGGCTTTAGAGTAGTGAGCCAGGGACTCAGCGCTCTTCTAAGGCCAACTTATGTCAGGGACAAGAGCATTCATAAAAAGTAAAATTGATAGCTATCGCAGTGTGCAATTCTGCCCCCTGTAAATAGTTTATCAAGGCATGTATGCAATTATTAAACAGGAAGAGGGTAAAAATACAACTTCCCACATGCCTTTTACTATTGTAATTCAATTTAGGAATTATCCAACACCTGACTTTGAGGTCATTAGAATGTTCTAATACATTCTTGACTTTCATTAATAGCAAAATATGTTTGTAAGAATTTGTAAGCTTGTCCAGAAATTGAATCAAAGAAGATGAATATCAGCAAAAGCTACATAAAATTCTGAGTTGGTTCCATGTGAATACTTAACTGCTAGAGGCTTCAGAATTAGGCAATGATTTATTGCAGAGCTATTCCCCCATAAACTAGCATGCTAGTCCCCTTATGATATGCTCTTGACTCATCCATTCACACAGTTTCTTACATTAATCCCTTGCATATAGTTTATGAATTATATTTAAGAGGCTTATGGATCTGTGGTTTGCTTCTATGTTTCAATCTCATTTTCTAAGATTGGGAGATCTATTACAGTAAACTTGTCTTCTGGGATGTTTGCAGTGTTATTGATGCTGTTAATAAGAATGTGAGGATTGGAACCCACCAATCTACAATGGCCTTTATTAATTTTGATGGTATAAAGTCACAGCTGGTGCTTTCTCTTATTTTAGCTGATTTTTTCATGTTTCACTTCAGGGATTGTTATCAGAGGCCAGCTTGGTAAACCTTTAGAAGGTATTTCTAAGAGTGACTTATGGGAATTAGAAGAATTATATAAGGCTTAGAAATATAATTCCCAAGAATCCACAGGTATACAACAGATTAATCCAAATCAATGTTGTTTTTTAAACTTGGTCACTTTAAAATGTGTGGACTTCAGCTCCCAGAATTCCCCAGCTAACAGGCTGCCTGGGGAATTCTGGAAATAGAAATCCACAAGTTAGACGTGAAGGATCAAGTCTTATTAAGTGCAGTTCCAGCTCTAACTGCCTGCTGAACATCTGCAGTCCCCAGATAAAGTTAATGGTCCTCATGACGGGTTGGACATTCAGCATTTGTGCATGTGCAGCAGCTCAGGTTGCTCCCCCTCTTAACCCCTTGCTGCATACTTTCTTCTTCCACACCACATCTTTTAAAGTGGCCAAGTTTGAACCACACTGTTCGAGATGGCCTATGTTGGGGTAAACCTCAATGAGCATTCCAGAAATTGAAGAATCTCTCTGCTCCACTCCTTGTATCAGCCTCTGGCAAACAACTGCCATCTTTTTTCTACTCAGTACCTCTTTTTAGTTTCCATTAGGGCCCTCTTGGAATTAGTGGAAGGGTTTCCTTTGTGTCAGTTAAAAATCTTGATCAGAACTTTTTTGCTTTGACACACTCTCTGTCAAATAACCTCCTTTATTCCTTTGTTACATATGTCTGTAAATTTTAGATTGATTTGGTAGACAACAGCAAAACATGCCTTTCCTTAAGTTCACAGCCTTCCCAGATGGCAGTGGATCTAGCATTAGTTTATGTTATGATGGACCATTTATTTTCTACATAAGCACTCATAACATACCTCATAACATAACTCATACCTGGCCCTTTATTATAGGAGGAAGATACCAGACATCTTTCCATAAAGTACCAGTGGAAATTTACCTTTTCATATTAAAGGGAGATGATCACACTCAAGCCTAGGTATAATTTTCAAAAGAGTAATTATAGAAACTAATTTGTAGGCAATCATGAAAGACCTGGGTTTTCAAGTCTTCCACTGGTGCACCCATCAGTGCTGTAACTGACCACCTTGCTGTTGGTCATCCTTTTCTTTTCTTTCTACCTTTCCTGGAATTATAGTTATCTCTATGTTTTTGCACAATGTTTCCATTGTATAATATTTGGAGCCTGGTTATTCGTGCCTCAAGTGAGAACTCTGGCTAGATTTGTTCATTGGTCTATTTGTTTATTTTCTTGGCTATTCTGAGTAAAACATACCTTAGTTGATCACTCCAGGATGCCCATTCAGAAGATAAAGTTCCAATCTGAATGCCATTTGTGCAACATGAAAGTCTGCTGGATTATATTCAGTGTCGATAATGATTACTATGTTCACTTAATGATAGTTGCAAAACATGTCAAAAAATTGGATCTGATCATGTGATGACTTACAACCACAATGATTTATAACTGTAATTCTGGGCTTGATTACATTCATAAGTCGAGGACTACCTGCATGCATTAACCAAATAGAGATGCTGCTGTCTTGCCTAGAAGTTCCTGTGCTGGGATCTCATAAATCATAAGTGTTTCACCTCACTTATTGCTCTATGAGAATTCCAAGGGACAGGGCATGGAGAAGGGGGTTGGTTGACTTTTGTCATGGTCTTTCTTCTACCCAATGGTTGGGCAGCCTGTGAGTCTTAGATTGCAATTCCTCCTGAAGTTCTCTCCAATTGACTCACCCACCATGGAAGCCTCACCTTCAATTTCATCCCATAAAGATTCCAGAAGGGGGTGAAAAATCATTGTCAGAAGGACATTGATTAATTGTCTTCGGGTACATGGAACAGTTTGCCCACAAATGTGCATGTATTTGTGTACAGTATATATATACTATATTTATATATTGTATGCATGTATACACACAGAGAGAGAGAGAGAGTATTGTGCAAAAGTCTTAGGCCACCATTAGATTTGTTGTTTAGCAATGGTATAAGGATCATACATAATTATGTTTCAGTCCCTTTATTAGAATACAACTAGGAAATTAGTACACAGTATTCAAAATAGGGAAAAGCAAAAAAACAAAAACCCAGCTTCCCTTGGCTAAAGTGGCAAATATTTAGTATTGACTGTTTAATACTGACTTTTTCCTGAAGAAACCATTTTGTTCTGAAAATTGTGTGTACATATTTTCTGTATTTTCTGTTTGAATCTTACATACAGATACCAAAAAATAATTATGGAGAGTCATTAAAACTTTGCTTAAACAAAGCGTGTGATGGCCTGGGACTTTTGCACAGTTCTGTTTGTGTGTGCGCGCCATTGTATATAGACTGTAAATATACTGTCTATACTATATAAGGAATTGAGAGTCAGACTCCAGAGCAACAATGTTTTTATTTATCTGAGCTTTCAGATCCAAAAGTCTAGGATCCATCATCAGAGCAAAACACAAAAGGGAAGAAAAGAACTCACAGGTTAACAGCTGGTCTCAGTTTGACAGTTACATTTGTGCTGACCAACTTACCTCCTCTCTTTCCCTTGCACATGTGCCATTGGTTAGCACGTGTTCCAGCTGAATGCAGAGAGTCTGGTAGGATGGAGGCAGATTTATGCATCTATTTAAAGAGAAAGGACCCGTTTCCCACACTTCTAATAATTCCCTCGCTAATCTTCTTTCCCCTACATGACTTCAGATGGTTGTTTGTTGAATTTAAAAGTGTGTTTCATTTGGCAACTGTGGGTTGAGACCAGAAACCTTGCATTCTTCCTTAACACTGCCTGTTCACGTTCCTTTAAACACTGACCTAGTCTGTGGCCAGTCTGACCAATACAGTTCATGGGGCAGTCAACACAAGGAATGCAATAAACAACCCTGCTAATTTTTTTGAATCCAGTGATCTTTCACTTTCATAAGTCGGTGCCTTAAGGTAAACTCTGGTCTAGGTGCAATTCCCACATGTAAATCCCGCAACATGTATTCTGTTGCCTCAGAAACATTGTTAATATAATGGAGAGAAAACCATGTTCTTATCTGTCACTCCTTCCCCTGTTTTGTTGTAGAACACAAGCACTTTGTTATAAAAGAGGAAGGCTCACCATTTAACTTAAACTGTTTAAATAAATGATTAATGTATGCTGTCCTCACACCCTAGGAATTGCAATGTGTATTGACCCTTGAGAATAGAGTTTTAATGCAGCTTCTTTTATGGGATATAGGGTGGTTGCTGCTGAGGTCAAGGAATTTATAGGTACTGGTGTTTTTTCTACAAACAGTAGTGTGGAAAAGTCCTTCTGGAGTCTGCCTGAATAAAACATCCAAAAATGCAAGTTGTGCCTCCTTTTCTTCTTCCATAGTCAACTGGATGTCAGGAAAAAGCAAACTGAGCAAATGGTGAAATGTGCGTACATGCTCCTTTTTGACTATTTCTAGACTACTGTTTATAGAAAGAACACCAGTACCTATCAACTCCTTGTATATACGTGTGCACGCGTGTGCATTTAAAAATTATTACCCTGCCCGGAGTCAATTGTTTGTGGGATGGGTGGCTATATCAATTGGTTTAATAAATAAATAAACTATAGGATTTGTTTTATTTTGATATATTTGGAATATTTGTATATCTGGAATATTTATGGATTGTGGCATGTCTTGAAGTTTGTCACTATTTCTATGCTACTTCCCCAATGTTGGTGAGGTAATTGCCACTTTTTTAAATCTCAAAATGAGCTATTTTGGCTGTTTGCCTGGACAATTTTGTTGATCCACATGAAATTTTCCCAATGGGAGTTCCCTCTGTACTCAACATCTTTTTTGACCCATTCGTTGCCCATGGGAACAGAAGCATTATCTTGGAAAACTCTCTGGTGTAGAGTTTGATTATTGCTAAATACTTATGGACACATAAGAGTCTGCTTGGGATTTGAGGCAGTGCAGGACAGGGAGGCCTAGTGTGCTATGGTCCGTGGGGTCTCAAAGAGTCAGATGCGACTGTGTGATTGAACAACAACAGTTAATTGCAACTCGTTTGTGAAACCTGGTATTTGGCAACCAAATAAGGACTGTTGTATTTAAGATTTAAAAAAAAATGCTTTGCCTTGAACAGCAATTAATTTTGTTTGTACAACAAAGACATGATTCTAACTCTTAAAAAGGTTTGTTTTAAATCCCTTACCTTCTCAATGCAATTAATATTCCCATTCATGGCTCATCTGACCTTAAACAAGAAGATGTGGAAAATTTATCTTTGGTTCCATATCTTCCATCAACACTGCTTCCATGTATTATAGCTTCATGCTGATTCCTCTTTTAAGTTTTGCTCCAATGCTTAATTGGTTTCCTAGCTAGAACCCAATTTGTCCCTTGACTTTCATCTCCTGGCTCATTTCACTTTAAGCTCATTTTAGATTTAATTGTTGTACCCAAATTGGTCTTTCAGTTTCCTGAAAGTTTTCTTCTGTACTGAAAGAGGTTTCTGTTTTTGTATCTCTACATTCCAGCAATATACTGTTGCTTCACTTCAGGGTCTGTCTTAACCCTGCAAGATAGAAAAGGATGTCAGTATTCCTTTGTTATCTGTTATCAATTTCTACATCATTCTTCCACCTCCCCAATTGCCTGAATATCTGACAAAAGTTTCCTGAGAGACGATGTCTTAGAATGTCGTCCTGTGGCAAGGATAATGCGGATCTTTGAAAAGAGCGTTGAAGAACAGGACACCGGGTCACTTGCAACAACTTCACATTTAGAAATTTCACTGGATTTTCACTGGATTCACTGCATTTCAAAGGAAAGGAGAAGCAATTTCTTTGCCAACAGCTTTGGGCTTAACTGTGGCAAATGATCAAGAGAGGAACAGCATCAAAGAAGCCCCCACAGAGTAATGTGAGTCCAGAATATTTAGGCAAAATGATACAGGAAGTCCATAGGCTCCTTACTTTCAGTTAAGCCCAGAGTGTCTTTCAGGGTGTTGCTGCTCCTATCTTAACTGGCAATTTGATGGAGGCCCTGTTTGACAGCTGTAAAAGCTTTTCAAAGGCTCGAGTCAAGAGAGAATCAATTCTGCTATATTTTCTTTGAAAAGCTGGCTCTCACTTAATCCTTTAACTTAATTTGAAGTTTTTAATCTTTTACACTAGAAGGCAACATGAGCAGGGATGAATATTAAAAGAATATTATCTGATATGTGATTGAAAGCTTTTCTCCAATTCTTCATTTAAAGACTCAATAGCAATGCAAAGGGGATAAGCGGATTTCCTTGATTTAGGCTGCTCTTTCCAGTAGATAAATTAACTGGGCCTGGTGTGAGCTTTCTGTGTATGCAGCTGAAAATGAAAAACTAACTCTGCCAAACTTAGTCAAGTGACACCAGTGTAAAAAGATGCTCTGTTGTTTAATGATCATGAAAACATGCTCCAAAAGGATTTCCAAGCTTTTATTCTACAGTCTAAAGAGGATTACTCCTGTGAGAAAGAATTAAACATGCAAACAATATTTCATAATTCAAAGCTCTGAAAGCATCTGATAAAGGAATTTGTGCTGTAGAAACAAACTGTTGGAAAAACCCAAGCATTTGGTGATTGCTTTGAAATATGTGAAGCACTGGAAATGACTTGTGTGAGTTAGTCACACTCCTTTGTGTAATTCTATATACAGTACATATGAAAATACCTGGATCCCCTACAAACTAACTGCGATAGTTAAAAAGCGGTCAGTCAAAGTCAAACCATTGGACCATGTAACTCAGTATAGATAATGTCAACCTTCTTCTTAACTGTGGCAAATGATCAAGAGAGGAACATTACCTCTTGATAATTTATAACAACTATGTTTTTGATTATGGCTGACTGGAAACTTAGATTTATACTAAATAAATATCAGCAAACTTGATTTATACTAAACAGCATTGGATCTCTAGCAGTTTACTCCTCTTTTTCCCACGAGCCTTATCTGGAAATGTTGGATTTCTTTTCCCCAAATTCCCACCCTATAAATTGCATGGAGAATTTGCAGAGAAATTTGCCATCAAATTGTTAATTGTGCTTGCTTGGTTTCTGAGATCAGCCCAGGCTGTCTATGTATATTCTCATTAATCCATGTCATTTTATAGCAAAATTGCAAAAAATGCAAAACTTTATCAAAAAAGCAACTGGACTTTTATTATTTAAATCGGAAAATGTTTCATCTCCTATCCAGGAGACTTTCTCAATTCCATGTGAAAGGAAAGAGGTGAAACGAATGTAAAAGTTTTTCACAAGGCAGGATACAGGACTCACACCAGAAAAAAGTTCTCACATAATAGGCCAACAGAGTGACAATGTTAAAGCTTTAAAGTCTAGTTTTGCCCTTAAGGGCCAGCACAATAACACATCAAAGGATGCTAAAAGATTTTTGTGAAGATGAGACAAAGAAACATTGTATGCAGAAGAACCTGCTGATTAGCTGTGGATGGATGGCTTTTGCCAATGGAACTCTCCCGATTCCAGGCTGAGCATCACTACATTGGAGCAGCATGCTCAGAAAATGGAAGCACTGTCATGAACAGATGAGACTGGACTCAGAACTCCTATATTCTTGTGGCATTAACTTAAAGAGCCCCTCACACACACACACAGAGGTTTTTAGGTGGCCCACAGAGTTCTCTCCTAAATTACCACCATTTAAACTCAATCAGCCTTTTTATAATCTGGTTAACAGATTTTCTGCTTCTTTTTCCCGAAAGTATAAAGGACTATAAATAAAGACAGATCAAGGTACAGGCAAACAAAACTGACACAAAGCTAATACGAATGAAGGCAATACTAGTACTGTTACTAGTTATGGTAATCACTTTTTTAAAATATAACATTTATAAAAGGGTACAAAACACAATTGAAAACAAAACTTATTAACTTCATATAGATAAACTTACAGTATGATAAGGGCACTTGTGAGAGCAGTAATGATGATTATCATATATATGGGAATTATTGTAATGCTGAGGATGATCATATGGATCCCAGTAATAAAGATAACAGTGGTAAATATCTGTCCTGTTTTGTCCCTGTTCATTTTCTCTCTGTGTTTCTATTCAAGCTCAGAGTAACTCTCATTCTGGTCCTGAAATATTCACTGTAGCTTGTATCTCCAAAACTGGTTACCTAATCCTTGATTGCCTAAGAGTCATAAAATGTGGCAATGTGTAAATGAAAAATGTAATTTTAAAAAGCATCCATGGCTTCATTTCTCCTGCTATTTGTTCTCAATATTCCTGTTATACATCATTTCAATTAAGCCCCGTTTCTGGATTAGATCCTGAAATCTCAGCCACTGATTTCCATAGAAACATTACAATGGCATTTTGCTATTCAGAGAAAGCGAGGTTAGGTTACAAACATAAATTTCTATTAATTGGCTGTATTACAAGGTTCTGAAACCTCTCTAAAATTCCTTCTGGAAGAGGAATTCAAAAGGAATGTCCAAATCATTCCTTTAAAAATACATTATTAGAACTGTCTAATCCTGTATGGTAAAGGAAGATAAAATACTGTATTTTTCCTATTAATTTATGGAATGTTGCTTAACAGTGCTCATTTGCTCTATTTTCATTTTAGAAATAGATATTTTCCAAAAGTTTCCACTCCAGAGATTAGATTTCAGGGCAGTGCGGTAGGGATGGGGGTGAAAAATCAGGAAAAGGTCCACTTGCCTTTATGATCACAGTAGGTTGATACTCCAGACATGTTTTGAAAAAGAGGAAGAGAAATCCACAAGGCACTGCAGCAAAAGTAAAGGACGGATTTTGGATGCTACCTTTGTTTAGTCATCAAGTTTTGTCCCTTCAGGCAAGAACGCTGTAACTATATAGTGTGGACACTGCCTTATAGTGCAGTTCTTTAATAATAAACTATTTTATGGATGCATAAGCATACGTTGTAAAACCACAGCATGAACACACTCCCAGTGAGATTATCTGATATCTCCCTTTTGGTTGGCTACAGTGCCAATGTGGATGTGATATATACTGGAATATCCCACATGCACACAGGGACAAAAATTAATAAGCTTCTTTTTTAATTACTTGGCAGCATTGAAAACATCAGAGATCTTGAGGCTCTCTCTGCATACAGGAAAAGAAATAAGAGCATTTCGTCTAAAGTACTTTTTGAAACTGATGATTAATGGATCTGCAGTACTGCTGAAGTTGGATTATTATTTTGTACAACCAACACTCATCACTCAAAGTGGATATTACACTTTCAGTGAAGTAATAGAGTCTCAACTTCATCGAGGCCCAGATTTTATTTATGTAGTTTATCCCATTTTTATTATTTGTAGAAGTAACTCAAGTCGTAAACATACCTAATACTCCTTCCTCCTCCTAGTTTCCTAACTAGTCACGTCACCCTGTGAGGTGAGTTGGGCTGAGAGAGAGTGAGCCCATAGTAGCCCAGCCAGCTTTCATGCCTAAAGCAGGACTAGAACACATAGTCACCTGGTGGTTGGACTAAAGTCACCTAGCTGGCTTTCATGCTGAAGGCAGGACTAGAACACACCATCTCCTAGTTCTAATCTGGTGCCTTAACCACTGGACCAAACTAAGCTCTTATTTTCAAACAGACTTGTGCTAGGGGAGGCAGTAAGAGACAGTTGTACTACTCGTAGCTTAGTGCCAAGATGGCCAAAGGGGATATGAATAATACAGTAATCTCTCTGGCCATCTGAAGCCTCTCAAGCTTAAACTACATCAAAAAAGGGGCAACCAAAAATTCTCTCATGGATCTTTTAAAATCCTCTTCACCCACCCCAAATCGTGATGTTTCGGGTATTGATAGCCATAGACTCTACAGTGATAGAAAGACTTTTCTTTTCTCTGTGCCAATGCCAGCACCCTTCATTATCTTGTTCTAGTATACATAGATTCAAAAACGCCAGAAGAAATTCTAAAACCCTGTAGAATGTAATAAGGGGGAAAATTGCAAAGCTTTATCATATAGGGACAAAAGTTTCATGTTTGGAAGATAAGCGTGTTAGGAACATTCTTGGTTTAAACAATAATGAAGGGAGAAAAATCTGTGAAAAGAACTGAAGATATAAATCCAACTGCTCCAAGCAGTCGTAATTCTCAGGGAGAAACAGATAATAGATGACCTTCTTCTATATCTTCTTTAAAAAAAGAGAATGAGCTCCTTCAGTAACTGAGAAAAACCAAGACAAGAATTTCAGAGGCTTCTGTAGGCCATTCACAGGCCAAAATGGGGCATCGCAGATGGCCTGCTAGAGTATAAACAGGACCATTCACAGGGCAGAGAGGGGGTTCAAAGAAGTGAGGAGGCACCACACATAACTGAGTCCACCACTTTAACTTTTTAACAGTCACTCAATGGGCACAACTTCCATAGTGTTGTGGGGAAAATAAGGGATTTATTTCAGTAAGTACTGTTATTGGCATTACTACTATGATGATTACTGGGTTCTCAGCCAAAAGAAGACAACAGAGACCCATACTAATCAAGGTTATAGTTACAAGAAGAAATTTTACCTAAGAATGACAAAGAAAGCAATGTAAATTATACTAGAATCTTTACAGATGGAATGTAGCATCTAATAATACTATGGGATGTGGAGGTCTTGATGCTCTCTGAGCTTGGTTGTTTGCTTGCAGATGTTTCATTACTCAACTAGATAACACCATAAGTGTGCATTGTGTCATACCTAGCTGGGTACCGTGTACTGATGATATTATCTAGTTGAATACTGAAATGTCTGCAAGCAAACAGACAAGCTCAATGCCCATGAAGAAGTCCACAGCTCAATCTGAGCTACATATATTCTCTATTAAAACTATGGAATAAATATAATGTTATGTCACAATCTGTCTTGCAGTGTCTCGTAAATTTTGTTCTACTTTGAAAGAAACATGAACATTTTGTTCCAATATCTCCTAGCTTTGTTCAAATTTTGTTTTTGCTTGTCCTTCTCATTGGTGGTATGAATGTTCCAGCTTGTGCTGATGCTTTCTGTTTTACCTTTATGGTCTGCATACACTTTCCAATCTGAGAAAAGTCCGGTGAAAAGATTTATCACATGAGGTCTTCACATGGTGCTAAATAAAGTGTGACAAACCAGAAAGGCAGCAGTAAAATGAAAGACACAGCCTACATGTGTCCTTTAGGGACAGTTTGCAACTAAATAAAGTATATAGATACCATTCTCCACTCATGGCAATTTCAATTAAATTTTCTTTTCCTTTCAAAACTGGTATGGGAAAAAAGACAGAAGAATTACTTGGCATGGAATTAGGTCAAATAATTTTCAATTATTTTAGTCATTTCCAAACAAACCAATCCTATCTCTACTTCCCAGATGGAGATGTGAATGAGTCTGCTTTTATCTTTGAATTGTGCATTCTTCAGAATTTTCATGTCTCCAAATAAGACAGGCAGATGTTAAAACAAGGATATAATCTTATTTTTTTTAATGATCCGCCTAAACAAGCATATATTTGCCATGTTGCAAAAGTACATCAAAGAGGATTTTTACTATTTTAGGATATGTTTGGACATGGATACATTGAGAGAAATCTATTTAAAAATATGAATTCTGTGAGTTATTCACATCTTTTTGACTGGTGATCACATTCTCAGTTCTGAGAGCATCTATTCTATGCTCAAACTAGTCAAATGCTTCAGCTTCTGAATCCAAAGAGTCAGACTAATTCCTAGCAGCATATTGTGTTCCTTGTTCACAGAATGACAACTCTAGTAGGTTGTAGTGGCAATGCCGAAGAACATTGTTATTTTGAGTAGTTTAGTGACATATTTTGGCTTCTCCTTCATATTTAGAAAATTTTTTAAAAATAGTGACATATTTTGGCTTCTCCTTCATATTTCGAAAATTTTAAAAAATTAGACCACCCAGTCAAAGTCAGATCTTGCAGTCTCCTGACCATAGCAAGGCCATGAAGTTATATTGCCAGGTTTTGATGAAAACCTTGGGGTTGTTGTTGTTTAGAGCTTCTGTGCAGAACCTAGCACTAGATACTTGATTGGTATTGATTTCCAAGCCAATAATCCACTGAAACTGTTGTCATATGGTTTTCGAGTAAAATCTGACATTTCAACCGATACAGGATTTAAATATATTAGGTATCAGTAAAGTCATTCCATGCATCTGAGATTATTTCATCTTTTCTCTTGTAATTTCTCCAAGCTACTTTAGGCTGAAATGTACCCTGTTCCATATTTTTCATGGCCTTATGGCTGTTTTATTCAAATACACTATGATGGACATTTGTACTTTTCAAAGTTTCTCTCTCTCTTGCTCTGTCGCTGTCAAATTTCCCTCAAGGGCAAGATTGGTGAAACCTTCAATTTCTTGACATTACGAGATAGAATATACATGAATATTGTACAATAAGACCAAAAAAAAAATCTTCAAAATGTTCCCCATCGCCTATTCTCCATATGATGAGACACCCCTCAATTTCCCATCTACAGATGTTAAGTGCAGCCCTTGATCATCAAAAGATGATCTACTAATGCAAACATATGTTTTCATATTTATATATCTGTGAAGTGAAGCAGGCTTTATAACACCAGAGAAGGCTGGGGGCATGGATAAATCTGCTTTCCATGTAGCTATATACAATATTATTCAGTGATAAGTAACTCTCTTTTTATGAGGAAGAAGTAAATAGAAACTGTTACTTGTTTAATTCATTTGCACTCAATGAAATAGTGTTATTTAACTTGATAATATATTCTGAAGTAGAACTAAAGTTTGTTTCCTTACTTTTTCATCTGTGTCCAAAATCATCCTTAGTGGCAGAAGTTTCACTTGGTATTTTTAAGACAATGTCTCTTGCTGGATTAAAAAACATGAAATATATATATTTCATATTTTAAAGAGATATGGAACCAGATGAAAAATGAGTAAGAAAAATGGAAAATTCATTTTTTTATGTATATAAAGATGAGAGATTGTTTGGGTGGGGCCTTGCCCATTTTTCACCACTGATGGGCTGAGTATTTTGAAATGAGCTTTTTTTACATGTTCAAAGAGGATTTCTACGAACACATAAAAATGGTTCCTTTCCCATTGCTTTAAGTGCTCCAAGTATTACTTATAGGAAGTAAGACTCAGTCTGGTAGCACTTACCTGTTCTGCCTTCTCTTTTTGACCTGATCTGACTAAGGGCAGGAACGAGCTATTTCAGCTCTGTAAGACTGATTTTCCATTATGAGTGTCTTTCAGCAACTGGGATTGGCAACTCAGTCACTAAGTGATGTGCTTATTAAGTGAAACATGCCACCATATAATTTAGCAACAGCAGCTCCAGTTATGGTTGTTAAGCAACCCATGCATAGTCATTAAGCAAAGATCTCATATGATCCAACTTCCAATTTCCCTCTGGCTTCCCCACTGAGTTTGCTTGTAACCAGGATCTTGCAACCATGGAACAATGTGGCAGTTGTAAATGCAGGCCAGATTGTAAATGCAAGCACCAGTCATGAGTCACTATTTTCAGCACTATTCTAACTCTAAACTGTAATTAAGCAAATGGTTGTTAAGCAAGGACTATCTGTAGTTTGATTCACATGGTTGCAGATTTGGATGAACCAGGATCAAAAGAGAATTTCAGTTTTTAGTGAACTGAAAAAATAATAATCCCTTTCAGATTTTGCTATCATGCTACGTAGAAACTCTTGTAATGTTAAGACAACATAACAGTCTTGACCAAATCGCCCCACTGAAGCAGATTGCTGATGGGAAAGATCATGTTGCTTTGATCTGGTTGTCTACACCTATGTGTGCAGATGCACACATGAACAAAAGTAATGTAAGCTGAATTGAATTTAGCTAGTTCAGTTGCTCTTGGCATCTCTTCAGACAGGATCATGCAAAAGAAGAGGTTAAGGTGCTAACTCAAAATGGAGTTCACTCAGTTAACTCAGTCCCATTTAGGTTAAGTATGGTGGTAGTGCAAGATCATACCACGTGATTTAGCTCTAATAATTTATGAGAATTGCATGAAGGAGTTACGTACCTGGGATTACCTTAGGGGGCTTTCTTTGTGCTCTCATGAGTTTTTGTACCAGGTTCTGCTGATGGGTAGCCTCTGAATCATTTCTTTTAAGACCATACGACTGTCTGTGGGAATGGAATATTGGATAAGTTACTTTTGTCCAAAGGTTTGAAAGTACATAAATAATCTATAGGGGCGCAATGGTCTAGCAATTAAGATGCTGGACTTGTCAACCAGAAGGTTGGTGGCTCAAGTCTGAGACCCGAGCATTGCTGCGTCACAGGGTGAGCTCCTGTTATTTGCCCCAGCTCCTGCCAACTTAGCAGTTCAAAAGCATGTAAAAATATAGGTATCACTCAAATTGTTGGGAAGGTAACAGCATCCTTGCTCCTCGGCGTATAGTCATTCTGGCCACATAACTATGGAAGTGTCTTTGGACAAACTCTGGCTGTGAATCAGAGTGAGCACCTCCCTCTGGAGTCAGCCATGACTGAAAGAGGGAATTTTACTTTTAAACAATCTGCAGACATGAAGCCACCATTCACATTGGTGAATGTGGTAAAAAGTACTCTATTGGTACATCAAAACAACGAGAGAGGCATGATTTAATGGCACCTTCAGGAATGGATGGGTCTAACTGCTGAGAATCCTGAGGAAGAATGCTTTACTTGGCACCATGTTATTCCAATAAGCTACTTACACTTAGCTAACTTTAATCCAAAGTGAAAGCTGTGTTACTTGCTCTATCCTTGAACAGTTGCTTTCTTTCTCCCAGTTGTGTGTTTGTTTCTTTTTTCTAATGATGCCTTCCAGATAGCCTGATTGCTACTGTTCTCCAATTTTATGAATACATTAAATCATATTTTATTTTTAGTGCAGCATCAATACCCTCCACAGTATCAAATTATTTATCTCTTTGAACCTCTAGGAGTTGCTTCCTATTTCTAAATGGATTAATTTTGACAATGGCTCTACTCACAGTGTTGCTGTTTTAAAACTGTATAATAAGCATATTACATATTTTTAAAGCAATAAATAAGATTTATACCTAGCCCACAGGGATTTTCCATTAAAAGTTTATAAATCTCATTGAGAATTATCATTTTTAATTCTCAGCTTTGCAGTGTTCGATATTGGAAAATATATTTTACCCCACACAAAATTCATGATAGGCCGTGTATGCAAAGAATATTAATAAGAACTTTGATGTAAAGAATGGCTGATACACAGTATATGTATGCATAAGAGTGGGGGTTGCTTTATTACTGCAAGATATTAAAACTATTTGCTATGTTTAATAGCAATTCATCTATTCCATATTCTTGGCATGCCGCCTGCACTTCCAGTAGCACACAATCAAAATGATCTTGGTGTAAGCCAGTAAGTATGCCCCTTGGGGAATGTTCACATTCCTCCCAAAGCTGGAGAAAAAAACAAGATCACAATGAATTATAACTATGTCAATGCACATCTTCAAATGGGCACTGTACTTCTATGAAAGCTTGTTGTTCAGTCGCGCAGTCGTGTCCGACTCTTCGCGACCCCATGGACTACATTACGCCAGGCCTCCCTGTCTTG
>JANHZU010008598.1:0-13204 GCA_032468055.1 Acrochordus granulatus | reverse complement strand
AAGAGCCTTCTCTGCTGTGGCTCCTGCCCTATGGAACATCTTGCCCCTCGAGCTGAGAGCTGCCCCCTCCCTGATGGGCTTCTGGAAGGGCCTTAAGACCTTGGTCTGTGAGATGGCCTGGGGCTCCGGGGGGGGGTTCATTATCATCATGGAGGTGGCTGTTGGATTCCTAGCCATCCTCATCCCCCTTTTTTATATATGAATTTTTTTAGCCCACCTCACTAGTCTGCTGGGTTTTTTATTTTATTTTAATCTGTTTTTTATTTTAAATGTTTTTAATTAATTGTTTTTTAGTGTTGTCAGCCGCCGAGAGTCTCTGGATTTCGGTGGCATATAAATAAAATAAATGAATAAATAAATAAATGTGTATTAAGAATAAGTATGAACAAAACATATATATCATCAAAAGGCCATTGCTGGACCTAGCTGTTCTGGACAATTTGTATCCAGTTTCTAACCTTCCTCTTTTAATGAAGAATCAGGCAATATGTATGTCTGTCCTTGTTTGTCTGGACCTCTTGGCTTCCTTTGATACAATGATCATGCTAATCTTGATGGGCTTGGCAGTGAGCAGCACTGAATGGTGTTTGTTTTCTTCCTTCTTATGAGCCAATATCAATTGATATTGATAGAGACAGACTGATCTAGCCTTTACTGTTATGGTGTCTGCCCTCAGACCCTGCTGATTTTTTGTAAGAACTTGAAGATCTAGTTTTATTGTAGAGCTTGAGGCCTTGTAGTCAAACCCATATCTCGGTTATGTTAATTGTTATTGGTTGTTTTTCTTGCTTCTCTATATGTTATTTATAATTTTGTTTATTGTTTTTATCCTTTTGAAGGTATTGTGAGCCATCTAGAGTCGTATATTTGAGATGGGTGAGAATACCACTACAAACACACAGAAAAAAAATCATACAAATTTTGGTGAGGTTTTTTTCTGACTCAGAAATTGAGATGACAAAGGACAAAATAATAGGACTGAAAAAATGAACAAACTTTACAGACTGATTAAAGACTAAAATTGAAGACTTGAAAGTTATTTTATGTATGCTTTTCTAGTAGGGTCAGGAGGATGAAGCAGTATCCCAGAATGCAGAATATCATATAGATCCTTTCAAAAATATGGTTCATGGAATTGATTTAGTCAGTTGTTGCATATGGATACGATAATCATTTCTTCAATAATTCATGCATGCATACCATTCATGCTATTTCTTTTTCTTTTTTTGGTCAGTACGGTTATGCAATGTGCTTCTATATTCTGTACTGAAATCTCTGATAGCAGTCACTATGACCTTAATAATTTTCAGACTTTAAAATTAGGGATGTATATTTAAAGTAGGAGGAGGAAAGTGTGTTGGAAAGGAAAAAATATAAAAATGTCTTTAATTATAAGAATAAAGAAAACCATAGCTTATGACAGTTATATGAACATATTTTGATTTGCTGGAGAAGAAAAAACTTGTCAGTTTAATAGATGTTCAAGAAACATTTTTTCCACTTTTTAATCTTGCTATATTTCATAGTTCAGTCATGATTTCATCTTACTGTTACTTTTTCTCATGATGAAATGCAGCGACAGTATCTCATTATCTAAAAGAGCTTGTGTGAGGAAATTACTTACAAAAACTAAACCTTGTACCAACTATTACCTCAAGTGGTGCTGTCGTAAACCTTGAATGCTTGGAAAGATACAAGTAATGACAGAAATACTTCTGTATGCAATACATTCAAAGAAAGATAATCATTCATTCTGTCAGAACTGACTTTCTGACAGAATTATGCCAAGGGGATCTTTTGTTATTGCTTCAAACAATTTCAACATATTGTCCACACATAGAAATCAATAATTAAATACTGAATGCAATGTAGGAACCAAAAGTTGAAGAAGTGTAGTCCACTCAGTCTGGACATTTCCATGTATAGATTTTAATGGAATCCATGAATTGTTGATGCAGAGTTTTGGCTTAGAAGACCTTGCATAATGTTGTATACTTATATAAGGAATCAATTTAGTACATTTAATCTATGCATAAGGAAACTAAAAGAATATTGGGAAGAAATTAAAGAAACACTGTGAGAACTAAAGCAGAAAACACACTTTCAAAGTTCAAACAGGAAAGGATCAAAGAGGTTTTTCATAAAAGTACTGTGGTCTGTGAGAATAACTAGTATCTCAATCTTATATTTAATAGATCAATTTATACCAAATAAAGACTATTCCCTTAAGACAATAGTCTTGGGGCAGAGCTTTACGTTTTTGGGCATGTGATGTAAAGTGGAGGATGGAGAGGGAAGGAACTATGTTTGGCAAGGAAAGTAGAGTAAGATAAATATGAATTATAGAGATTATAGGACTGTCTTGGAGGAGGTACAGATGAGAAACTGAGTTGACAAGCATTTGCTAATGTAGTCACTAGAACTGAATCCAACCAGCTAACACAACAAGTTAGATTTGTAGTGAAAGTAGATTTTGATAGTCAAATGTATTTTTTATTACACATGGCTTATGATGGGTATTGCTTCCACTATAACTCTTCAAAATGATTTGTTGCATTTTGTTCAATATTACATAGATTCAAATTATACTTTAAAAATATTTCTGTCCTCACACTCTAACGAGAGGAATTAATAATTGACAATCCAACACCTTCCTTTAGAGACAGAATCTGTTTAATAAATACAATTTTAAAATCAATAAACAATAGCAATTATACATTACACTACATTGTATCCAACCAAGAGGGGAAAATTACATTAAAAAGTCATTTCAAAATTAGCAATAACTCAGTGATATAAGAAATCAAATTTATTTCTTATAAAAATAGCATTACTAATATTGGACTTTCATCATCATTAGAATTGTGAGAGTTCTTGTACAGTGATCCTTGATTACCTTCCCATTCCCTGACAGCTACATTGATGGATACACTTATTCCTATGTGATAGGAAAAGGTGTAGAAGAATTCCAGAATTCATATTTATCAGTATGAATCATTTTATAGTTACCTGTTTTTTCGTGTTTTGAGATTATGGATAGTCCTCATTAAGTAAAATAAATCCGGATTCTCTTCTGATGCACTATACCCCTGATGTCTTAGCATTGCAATAAGCCAAATATAATCATCGTAATATATTTCTGATTTTCATACTTTCACATGTAACAATTTTGGTTTTAGTATTAAAATGAATTGTAGAAAAGAATGAGACTGAAGATTGAAATTAAATGATTTCCCAGTTTCTAGGGGAGACATTTAAACATTTACCTCTGTTACTGAAATAATAGAACTTCAAAAATTTGCCTCTTTTAATTTAAAACTGAAAATAGTGTTGGTGTTATACTGAAGCTTTCCTTATGAGCTGTTTTAGTTGTAAAATTGTACCAATGTGCCCAGCTGAATGTTGTTTGGGTGGGAAGTACTATAAGGCAGCAAAGCAACATCATGATCCATGGAAACAAAAATTTTACATTCTGAAGTAACATGAAAAATACCCAATATTCATTGTTAAATATGTTGAGCTGTGAACTTAATTACTTTTCATATCATTCATATGCTACAGATGAAAGACCTCAGTTTTTTATTTTTATTATCTTTCCAAAAGTATTCCCTGCATTGGAGTACTATGTATTCCGCCTATGGTACACTAGCAACTTAAGCCAGGATACTCTCTGATACAACCCCACTGAGAGTAAGAAAATAAACATGTACATATAACTTTGTAATAACTAAGTTGTTACAAAAGAACCACATCAGCATCTAATATTAGGAAACCTTATCCTGCCCGTTTCAGTTCCAGTAAAGCAAGGTATTTATAAATACCATCCACTGACAAGCCATACCAAAGCCTTTTGCTCAGGCGACAGCTTCTCAGGATGTCATGATCACAAGATTACAGCAAATGTAACACTGCTGATCCAAGCAGCTTACTGGTCTGATGATCATAAAGCTATATTTCCCACTCCAAACCCTCCTTGATGTTCACTAGAATGAAAGGCATACATCTGAAGTAATCTGAGTTAAATGATGTTTAAATGTAGCTTATGAAATCCTCTCATATTAGAAAAGTCAAAAAAATGTACCTCAGTGGATCATTTTTCTCTGCATCTGTGGAATTTCTAATACAGTACATTTATTTTCTTATAAGTAGCACTCACAATATTATGGTACTTTTAATATTCATTTTGAAGTTAAAAGTATCATGATGCACTTTTTAAAGTTTTAAGTATAAGAATTCAAATATCTGAGCATTGAATTTTTTATGCAGTATAAATCTTAACACATAACTCTAATTATTTAAATTGATTTAGAAATTAATAACTATGAAATCTGCAATTAGTATCGGCCTAAACCCTACCACACCCCTGGAAATCTTTGTTTTTTTTTTAATCTAACAAAAGTAATAGTATGACTTCCAAGAATTAATACATGTTTAGGAATTCCAGTGCTTTCTGAAGCAGTTTCATTGGACTGGCTTACTTACCTGGGTATGAGAGGTAGATATTTTACTGGTATTTCACATCGCTGCAATATAGTGTTCCTCATCCAAACCCTTAATGGAATCTATGCATTGTCACTGAATAATAGAGCATGAAAATCTTACATTTGTAATGAATTAATTAATCCCTGTTATGTCTTACTTTACTTAACTTTATTTTATGTGCTAGAAACAGATGGATTAAAAGAAAGATAAGAGCATCCAATTCATACTGCAGAGGTTGTTATTCCAAGAAGATGTTCATGTCCCATTAGTGCATGTGCATTCAAGGATCTGGGTGTCATGGGAATTGTATTTATCACAGTGAATCCAGTATCCGTGACAGGATAATATCTTTAATAGGAGTGGAATATTTTATGAAGCAAAAAGTTATAAAAATTTAGCAACGGGGAACCAGCGAGAATAAAAACATAAAGCCAGGTCTTTCAGTCATAAGGCTTACAATTAAAAGTCATTCTCATCATGTTGATTATATCTTTAATGCATTAATCAGGTTTCAGTTTATAGCTAACATGTACATTGAATCCCTGGTGAGAATTGTTTTCAATTAGTTACAAATCTGGAGCTTTAAAATCTATTCATTGGAACATTTTCGCTGACTCAGTCTAGAAAAATAATGTATTTGAGTCTGAACAGTAGAATTTGTAGCTGGACCTGTTTTATTCCACAATGCAATAAAAATAATGAAATAAAAATGGTAGATTATTTTTGATTGGAATATATATAGAATATTTATGGAATATAGTTAGCTGGAAAGTTAATTATATGGCAAAAAATATGTTGATGTGTTCCAGCTAAAGCATGTAAAATTAGCCCCAGTATGGGGAAAACATCTCATATAAATAGCACAACTTGGTTTAGAGGTTTCTCTTCTATCTACATCTTCTGTAGATATATTATCTATTATACTATTATCTACATCTTGTGGGATGTTTATAATGAAATTACATAAGCATCATTTCTGTATTCAGTCCTGGCATATGAAGACTTGCAATTTATTCTTCTGGAACAAGTCCTTTTGAAAGTTGGTGACTGTTGGCACATACATTGACACAATTTATCTATGATCTTCACTCAATATATCAAATAAGTCTCATTTATTTTATTTTTGGTTGTTTTTATCATTTTAAAAATCAAGCAACACATTTGGGAAGAAGCAATGATATGGAAACTATAAGAAATAATATTATCCCCAACCAGTTCCATTCTAATGAATGAATAATTATCTCAAAATTGAATAAATGGAAATCTGGCAAAATGCTTAAAGTTATTAATACATACTCTAAATAGAACAGTCTTAACTGGATGTCTTTACTAAATCAAAGGGTAAAGAGGTACCTGCCAATATCAAATGGCATTATAGCAGAGACAAACTTGAAGTAACTAAAACTGATATTCATACCCTCTGACTAGATGTATATCTAAGAGGACTTTTTTTCATACTAGAATGGCATGAATGAAAATGCCAAGCAACTATATATAAAGTATTTAGATTATAGCAGTGAAAAAAATCACATTTTATTTATGTACACTGCTGTTAACAAAGCTAGAACAACTTCAGACAAATTATTTCAGAGATGAAGACACGAGAAAAAAAATTCTAAAAATTGTTATGTTTTTAAAACTCTATCACATTGTTGGCTGTATTTCAGGAATGTAGGCTAGAATGCCAAAGTTATCTATAATCCCTCAGCACTAAAAATGTCAACAGCTTTACTGAAAGTCAGCAACTTTAAGTTCACCTAATTTCCCTCCCAAAATACCCCATGCACATTCTTGGCCTATATAAGTATGAATCATCTAAAATTAAATCTTGATTAGAAAAAAAATAGGAAGAGGATTAAGAAGAAGTTGTGTTTTCCTTTTATCCCATTAAAATAGAGCACCTGTACATTCCAAATATGTTACCCAAATGACATCCACATGCACAGGCTTAAAGCTAAAAACCTTTTTTGTCATCAGAAGAATCAAAAAGTCCAAAAGCAGTGAATGGTTTGTCTCACTCTTTTTTTACTATATGTCCATCCATCCATCCATTCATATATATATATATATATATATATATATAGGGGATAGATAGATTGTTGTCCTAGTTTCAAACATTAATATAGGTAGGAATTTCTTTTGTGCTTTGAGTCTCAGCAACTGTGGAAATACTTCCTGTAATAAAGAGAGATAAAAATTTAAGAAATTAAAATTAGCAAAACAAAAAATTGTGACTGAGGCAACAGAAAACTTCTCAATATCCTGAAACTGGATACTTTACATTTAATTTTTCCTTTCTGAGACACAATGCCCACCTTGAATGCCTGCTAGTCATTTAGGAGGCTGAACACAACATCTTGCCATTATACTAATGACATGTTTTAACCCTGTCAAATTAAGGCCCAGCCTGTGACAGAATGAAGGAACTAGCTTGGTTAGATACCTTTGAGGTAAAATGCATATTTTTGATAACATCTGAAATTAAATGTAAGATGCCAGCGCTCTTGCAATCAGCTGAAATTCTTGTCTTTGCTCAAAGAGTGGATGTCTCAAATCGATCCAGAAACATGCCATGATGGATCATGGATGCTATTGGGATATTTTCATTCATATCCGTACAGCTCTGTCAATGCATTACATGCTTTGGCAGCTGTCATACATAAAGAATCCTTCCTAATTTATGCATACGCCAGTGCATATTCTTCTGGAAATATCTTTCCAAACCATTCATATGCCCTTCAAACTCGTTACCTTCAAACTATGTTTTGTTACAAACTTCAACACATTTCACACATGCTGTTACCTCTCCAATTTAGGCAGTATCTATTTATCTACTTGCATTTTTCAAACTGCTAGGTTGGCAGGAGCTGGGGCAAATAATGGAAGCTTCCTCTGTTATGCAGTGCCTGGGTCTCAAACTTAGGCTGCTGACCTTCCAGATGACAAGCCCACCTTCTTAACCACTAGGCCACCACTCCCCTCACAAACTTGTATAAAAATTAAATTAACTATATGGAGTGCTTACAGACTTGAAATCCTGTTTTTTTTTTACTTAACCTTATAATCTAAAGTAGCATAAAATGCTCTTGAAACAATAAGACAGATACATGCACAAAAACAAATAAGGTCTTATATTAAAATATAATCATAGCAGGATTAAAATTTGTGCTCTTTCTCTCTCTTTCATATTGTCCAAGGCTGAGCCCAAACATTTCAAAACACTTTAAGTAAATTGTGGTAATTACCGGCTTGGATACAGCCAATGCTAAATCCAAATAGGGTTGCCAGATATCCATGATGAACTTGGACAGTATAGAAACCACCTGCTTTATCCATTACCAGGACAATATTTATATTCAGACTTTAAGACTGGCAGCTCAGGAAGGCTCCCAATTGCCCTTGTACATTAACATGGTTGCTTTGGCCTTTGTGTCCTGCAGGCAGCTGCCCCAGTACCCCACCCTTTCAGCTGACCTCCAGTACACTAATCAGTGGGTCAGCAACCCAGCGCACCTAACCCAGCGCACCTGCGCCTGACGAGCATTCCTCAGACATCTGACCACCAGTGTGCTTATCAGCAGGGCAAGAGTCTATGCACTGTCTGGTCCTGGACCCTGGGCAGTCCTTGGCTGTCTGGTCACGCTCGCTGGTTGGTGTCCAGGATGTCCAGGAGATTTTCCTCCCAATAGCCTCTTGTGAACAAGAATTGGTCTTTGGAAATCTGGCAACCCTACAAATAACCCCAGCCAGAATCAGTTGGATTCATTAAAAGTACAATCCTTGAATACTAATCCATATGTGCAAGGAAAAGAGAAGGAAGACAAATAAAGCTGATTAAGGATAAAATACAAAAATAGCTTGAGTAAGAAATACAGTTGCATGCATTTGATCATAATTAATTGTTTATTTACAGAAAGGGTGCATAATTTGTGCCCCACCAAAATACTGCTAGTTGATAATATATGAATGTTATTTTTCATTTTGTCAAATTTTGTAAAATATTAAATTCATAAAGCATGCACATATTAGCTGTATCTATTAATTTAATCTAACTTTATGTATAAAATGATCCAGAACAAATATGCTTTTTTATTGGCTTCACCTACTTCTTTGTCCTAGCTTTTCCTCAAATGTTGACACACGGCCTCCAGTATATCATTCTAAAGCCAAAAAAATGTTAGCCTGAAACTTTGGGTGCTGATCAGATTATCATAAGTAATACAACTGGAATGCAAATCAAGGAATTGGATAGAGCCCATTCAAAGACCCATATTATGCCAATATGTGCAGCAAAGTATCTAAAAGTATTGCATTGGCAAACTCACCTCCAGCAAAGCTTTCCTTAAGTTTTATCCACACATTGTTAATATGGGACTTCCTTTATATGAAATTAAGAAATTCTAATTTAACCTGGAATAACAATTGATCTCTTAGACCTACTTGGAAAAACTATTGTGCCTGTTTTTTAAGAGCTATCGTGGTTGCTAATACTAAGTAAAATATAAGGTAATGATTATCACTAACATCCTAAATTACTTAGGCCTAGCTTACTCAAGTTATCCTCTCCTTGCACGATCTCATAACTCAATAAAATTATCAGGAGATGTCCATCTTCAGGAGCCACTAAAGCTGGCTGGAGAATTCTGGGAGTTGAAGTCCACACATTTTAAAATTGCCAAGTTTGAGAAACATAGTTGATGGATATACTGCAGTAACTGTTTGTGCAAAGGCATTTAGAAAGCACAGCTTTTTATTCAAAGACATTTATTTCTCATTCTCATAAACTATTATTTGTAACAGTTTCTATTTGTGTTCAGTTTAATTCTTGTGAGAGATTGCCTAAGAGGTGTGATTGATAGATATAAAATAAAAAAATAAGCTAGTATTGTAATAATGACAGCTAGTAAGTTGTTGTGGTACCATAAAGGAGAATTTTATACTTTCTTTAGTGACTAGTGCAAGTTTGTTATTTATTTAATTTTTATAGCCACCCATATCAATAAGTGTCTCTGGCTGGCGTTGAGAGATTAGTGAAAATAAATTTTCACCTTTTATTTCTAACTCATTAATTAGAAGGATCAGAATAAATATCTTTGTGTTAGTTTAGAACAATTAAAATGTGTTAATGGAGCAGTGGGAATATTGAGTGTTTTAGCAGAGGAGGTTGGAAAAGTCAGAATAGATTTAGCCAATTAGAATGCAAACTTTGACCAGCTATTGGCTGGCATAGTTTATTTACCTATGGGCTGGTATCCAACTTCTCATCTACTAGTTGTTGTGGGGTCATCAGCTCCCTCTGAGGGACATTAAGGATGCTTTCACTTTGACTGCCTGGACTGACCATCTCTTGATCTTTCTCATTCTGCATCTGTGCATAAACATTAATGCCCGGAATCTTCCTAAAATATTAACAGAAACCATCATTGCTATGTGTATGCTAAGGCTGTCTTTGAATTATGATTTCACACCTGACAGAAGGATGGAAGGAAAATAAGGAAAGACTCATACCTTTTGAATTTGTAGATTACAAATACTGCCAATCCCACAAATACTACAGACAGCAACATTAGCATGGCTGAACCACTGTGACTAGGCGTGACATCTATGAGTGGGGCTACAAAAAGTTAAAGAGAAGTTTAAAAAAATTAAATGCCAAATATTTTAATGATGCATTACAGGTAAATAAAAGAAGTGTAGAATGATCACTCCTTTTTTAACACTCCTTTAATGATCACTCCTTTTTTTAACAAACTGTCACTGATGTTCTTGAACTTTTCTAACCAAGGTTGCACTTTCACTGAACAGTCTATAATTTTCTGACCTTTCCAATTTAGGGCACTTCTATTTTTTATTTACCACATTTCTAAACTACCCATCTCCTTCAGAGAGGGACCCTCTACACATCTATAACTGTAACATCTGATACATACATTGATAAACTTTTCAAAGTGGAAGTCAATAATGTTTTGTTTCAAGTTGACTGTGGCAGAAAGTAATGACTCATGTGGCTTCAGTCATCAGATTGCTACCTTCTACAGATGAAACCCAAGGAATGCTAATACCAAGGGTAAAAATTACATTTTAACTGCTTTAGTTGTGATAGTTCAGGTTAACTTGTTTTTGAACATTATAACATATGTATTTAAATAACTAAAGGCATTAAACAAAAAATGAATATACCGCTGCAATGTAGATATGCATTCATGGGTTAATTAATTCATTCATTCATGTTTTAACTGAGTCTTTGGAATAAAAAGTATCTCTTATTTAGCTAGTTGTCTCTATAAGTAGATTTGTTCTGGCACTTCTGAATTAAATCACTTTCATTATTGAAGAAATCTCATCTTTGTTAGAATTAAAACTTGATTTATGAACATCCTTTTCTATCCTTAAATAGAGAAATACTGTATAAATGCAGCCAATGCCATATGTATCTATAATTTCAGCTACATTTTCAGGACTTGGTTTCTAGATTTGAAGAAAGAAGATAGAAAGAACCATTGGCAGTCCTCCAAAACATGAAAAGTCAATTTAAAAAATGGCTATACCAGATGTGTATTCTTCAGATGTAAAGATATCCCTCTTCAGTAAATTTTGAGGACTACCTGCATTCACACATTTTTCCCTTTCTTGAAATTTGCACTTTACTGATACTGCAATACTTCTGGACATTAACTGAGATTAAATCACAATAAATCCAATAGACCTTAAGTAGATATATATTGTATTGCACTATCAGTCCACTTGATCACAATAAACTATTTTAAATACTTGTCAATAAAATAAAAATAGAAAATATTCTGAATAGTAAAAATATATAGTTCTATCAAGAAATCATTGTCAATTAACTGTGTCAGGAATGCTAGTTTAGCTCTTAAAGAATTAGCACCAACCTGCTGTCAAATGAGCAGCATGGACAAGGATTCTAACCCCAGGCTTTAAGTCAAACTGAATGGCATTTTGGTTTAATTTCTGGACCATTACTTCCGAAATCTAGAATAAGGAAGCAATAAATAAATAAATTCCACAAAGGATAAAAACAGTATTCTAATCTAAAAAGTGCTGATTGCTGAATAAAGAATAAAAAAGTTGTGTTGAAGAAATGAAATAAATATGTTATATAAATCTCTTCTTTTAATAAACAAGATAATGCTTATGAATGGTTTATTCATCCCCATAATTTTGTCTGCCAGGGCAAAAGACAACTTGGATACCATAACATTGTCCTACAATTAGGACCTCTTTTAGTCCTTGTATCACATACAAATGCTATCCTTTATATGATTCACAAAATTCTTAATAAAGGTACATATTTATTTTTCTCCATAAAGCTGGTTTCTTTTTCCACCACAACAAGATTTTCCAAAATGAATATCAAGAAAACTATATGTGAAGAATATGAATCTCAAAAGAACGAACAAATCTCCTCTCTGCTAAATGCAGGCTTAACAATCAGAAGGTGTCTTTTAACAGTCCTTTACTGAAAAACTTCACATTGAATAGTAAACATAACAGAAAGTATACTTTCTTTTTGTCACTGGATACTGATTTCAGAGAAGTATTTTATGTATACAAGATCTATTATTTTTATATAGGTCTTATTACATGATGCAACTACATTAGATTCTTTTAATCCTTAGATTTTTACAAAAGTTAATGATAGATCATCATACAAATACATTTCCATCCATTTTAAGTCCATTTTCAATCTTTCTAATTTTGTTAATTTAGTTTAACTCAAAAATGCAGCTCTGATGTGAACAGATGCTCTGTTTTCTGTTTCTCATATATTAAAGTGTTATTGTTTTCTATTATCTATTATTTTTTAAAAGTAGACTGGCTTCTGAATTTCATACTGGCTACTGATTGCTTGGAAAACACCATTCAGGGATTATTGTGAATTAGAAATCATTTTAATTGCCTACAATTGAAGTAGTTTGGAAAGAGTGCATTTTTTTGCAAATGGTGTACATATGAGTAGAGATAGATGGTCCATGTGACTCACATTGTGTTTATCATATTTGGAAAATGCCTTTCTACTTACACCTCCCTATTTTTCTTCATTCAAACTATACTTGTTTCAATCAAGTCTTTAACAGGTTCTGTTTATCTGGATTATTTAAACATTTCCACGGCAGATGAAGAAATGGCGGAAGATACAACACATGCTATTTCAAAGTGGGTGCACTGCAGGTTTTTGAAATAGAAGTGAAATAGGAATTTAGGCCAAATTAGAGATGTTAAATACGGCTTTGTATTTAAAAAATTTGTATTTATAAAAGCACATTCAAAAAAAGGCAAATGGATCAGACAAGCCAGGATCATATCAGTTGTAGAAACACTCAGTTTGTTCACTCAAACAAGAACCTTCTACTTGCTTCAGAAGAAGTCACCTGAAGATTGTTTATAACTGAGACCTGAAGGATCTAGGAATAAATGAGGTGAAAGGGTGTAGGGGCTAGAAACAGGACCACGAAGATCCACATTAAAATTCCTGTTGAACTATGAAGCACACTTGGTAACTTTATCACCTTTCTTTGCAACTTCTTAAGAGATTTTAAGATAAAATTGGTGCCTTTTGCTTCCTTTTTGCCTTTTGCTCCTTGTTATAATGTAATAAATTTAACAAATTAAATTCTACTTTTTAAACAAAACTGAGTTAAAAATACATCTAAGAGAGTTATGTCTGGAAACTTCCTTAAAATATATAAGCATACCAGCT
>JANHZU010008597.1:0-11754 GCA_032468055.1 Acrochordus granulatus | reverse complement strand
GACAGACAGACAGACAGACAGACAGACAGACAGGAAGGAAGGAAGGAAGGAAGGAAGGAAGGAAGGAAGGAAGTTTGGTTTTACCATTATCTCTGAAACATGCCAGAATCACATTTTGCTGCAATGAAACATTCACCACTATTTTCATTCAGATGGTTCTCTCAACCATTTTTAAGCTAGACAGGAAAAGACTGTAGAACTGACATTATCAATGTCATTTCACCAAGTCCTGTTGGTATCCATGGGTTGAATTATGTGGAAAGTACAGTTGCTCCTGAAAAAGCAGAGGTAGCTGAACCTGTACCATATGTTATAACAAAGTTATCTTCTTCATAATTAAGGATGGAAATTCCAAGATGTATTTCAGTGTATACTGGTGAGATCCACCAGAGTGGATTCCCAGAGGTGTTAGATGAGCCTGAAAAATAAATCTTTGACACTTGCATATTGAGAGGGATAGTTAGAAAAGAAAAATTAAGATCTAAGGTTGAATAAATACAAAGCTATAATGGGAAAATTTATGTAACCAAGAGTACTCTCAAGGAAATTTAGCAAGTTTAAAAAAGATCTCTCTGAAATTTACATTCACAATACAAATCAAAGGAAATTGCTAATGAAAGCTCTATATGTAAGGAAAATTCATGAACAAAGCCAAATGTTTTGAACAAATATTTTAAAAAGAAAGCCACAGAAAACTGGATGGACTGGAATATAAAACTAGACAATAAACAGGACTAGATTTATATTGATCCACATATCCCTAACCATTACCATTATGCTTTTCTGCTCAAAGTAATATATTGTATATATTTCACATTTATACAGCAGCTCATCTCACAAATGTAACTCTGGGTAATGTACCATAAAATATGTCTTAAAATAACCATAAAAAGACAATAAACATGCATATAACAAGACTGTTGGAGAGTGTTTAAATAAATAGAGCCATCTAATTAGATTTATCCCTCACCTTTATTCAGTGCAACTCAAGGTGGTATATATAATGTTCCTTCCTCCTATTTTTTCCCCTTTAACAACAATTCTGTGAGGTTTATTATGGATTGGGATGAGAAAGAATGACTGGCCCAAAGTCACCCGACCAGCTTCTTTGCCAAAGGCAGGACTAGAGGTCAGTATCTTGGTTTCTAGCCTAGTGCCTTAAACCATCACATCAAAATGACTGTGTCTAATCAGTTATGGTTCCCTTTCTCTCTAGCAACAAAAATATGATCCTACAGTAGTTGTATTTTTTAAATAACATTTACATGTAGGAATATTGAAATATAAGCAGTTAAGAGCAAACATAAAATAAACCAGGGAAAGTAGTTAGGTATCAGAGTTACATCGACACTGGTTAGCTGGCTTCACAGTTACAATTAAAGCAATTTCATAGGCATTTAAAGCAAGGCAATCTAACACTGAAATCACTTTAAAGCTGCAACCTTAGGACCTTTCCAGTAATTCAGAATAATGAAAGAATCAGACAGATTTATGATATCAATGTTTCCTGGATGTTAATTTCTACAAACCATGTCACTTTAGAATTTATTTTAAAATAATTATTTAGCGTCTTTATCGATGTATACTTTGTAGGTTCATTATCCTAACCCTTGACTATTTCCCCAAGGAAAGATGCATTTTCAGAACTCAAAAAATGTTCTCCCTCAAATTCAAGGAAAAAATTAACATGGAACACTACCGTTGGGCCTTATGTAGCATTGTTCAAATTTATCACTGAAAAACAGACAGTTCCCAAGCACCTTTTTCTTATTGTCTTCTCAGTCTTGAATGAATTTTGTTCTCTTTCATCATCTTTTTGGGTCTGCACATTTTTTCTACCACTAATTAACAAAGAATTATATTCATAAGTAATTATAAATCACAATGGATTTCTATACCAAGCACAAAAGCCTCTTCCCGTATATAGCATAATTATATATTAAAAATGTCTCCTAGTGCATAATCTATTGAATTCAGTTTCATAATACATGCACCTAGATTGAATGATACATTCAAAGTCATGGAACAAGGGCTAAAGTTCATAAATGCTAAGCTAGAAGCATTTACTTTATCAGCTTGTTAATGTAGACCTCATCATCTTCTGCTATTTGACATGTTGAGAACATCTGAAATCGGTATTTGTATCTTTGTTTCACTTTTCAGTTTAAAAGGGAAGAAAGAGGAGTGTGGGTGAGCATGTGTGACCTATTATTATCACATTTCATTCCTAAAGGAGTACCAAAGGTAACAGTTGAAGCAAATCACTAATGAGTGAATAGCATTGCCAGAGAAAACAAAGACATAATGCTTTTGCTGGTTCACTAAGCAAAACTTGGGGAATTGCTAATATATTTCAGACCTGCTGACATCGAGAAAGCCTTCAGTCATATTGCCAAAATCTATGTTTGAACAGAAAGAACTTGCTCAATCACTTTTATTTGTTTGTTCCCTTAATATCAACAAAGCTTCAGTATGGAAAAGACAAATCATTCGTATTTGCTTCATTAAAGGTTCTCAAAAAATTCTCCATTGCTTTTTTAGAATAGAATTGAACCATATTCAGTCATATAACAAGAGCTAAAGCAGAACAAAGAAAACAAAGCCTAAAAGATATAACTTTCATCTGTATACTGAATGACATAGAAGCCATACCACCCCAAAAGAAAATTAAAAAATGGAATAGTATTATAAAACTGCACATGAAAAGTCTGTTTGAACAATGAAACTTCTACTCTTCTATTCTTTTTATATCTCTTCTTTGATTTTGTTTTCCCAAATGATCCTGTATGGATTGTAAGGCATATTTTGTTTTAAAAATACGATTGCCAGGTTGAAACTGGGACAACAAAAAAGCATTTTTATTTTTCCTTGTTTACTCTCAGGACATGGATTGTTTCTCTCATTTTGATTTTTAAAAATTCAAGGCCTAAATTAAGAGAATTACAAAATCTATGTGTACTTGTGACATTAATACATACTCCTAAAATGGAAGTGGTTTGTTGAACAACTGCTGCTTGCAAATACTATAATACAAAACCAAAATGCTTTGTGCATGATATTAAGCCAAAAGTAGGTGTACCATCTCATGGTTTACAAATCATTCTACAGTATATTCAATCCAATTTAACTCTCCAGTAATGGAATTTAAGATTCCAGCCTTAACTCCAGTCCATACATTAATCTTAGAAGTGAACATCAGCATGTCAGTTTGTATCAATATGAGCAAAGATCAAGTTCATTAAGCATGTCCTCTCTACCAGACAACTAAAAATCAAGAAAGTCTTATCAGTGTATATGCATTTCTCTAGACAAATAGCAATGGTACAGTCTTGTTACCTACTGTATCTATATCCTAAGTTGTTTTAAGTACTTGAAAATAGGACCTATTTAACATAAATTATAATTGCCTAGGTTGCAAAAACTATAAATATATTAGGAACATGCATAAGATATTGTGCTGCAATGATATCATTGCATGTTGCTATCCACTTTGGGGCTACCTTTCCCATGACAGCCTAAACCTGTTTTAACAAGGTAATTTTAATACACAGCATCAGACTCAAAATGTTCTGGTATGAAAGTGTATCAATAATTTCTCACATCTGCTACATAACTCTCCATGTGTTATTGCAATGCTGTCCTTAGAGCACCTGGTGTTTGTAATTAGAAAAAAAAAGTGTAACCCAGCTTCCTTCTCTCGGAGAAAATCAGCTCCTTTGGATGTAATTCTCCTTGAAAGAGTTTATTGTGTATTGGTTGAGTCCCTACCAATAAAAGACTCCAGCAAAGAAATCTATGAGTATGACTGTATGTGTGTTGTGAGTAGAGAGATCCAGCTAGCAAAGAAACAGCCAAAGGCCAAAATGCTTGAGGTGTTTTTACTACACAAAAATATAATACAAAGTGCTTTTCTCATTAACTCTTGCTAATCCCCAGCACCTACTGTTCAACCCAGTTAATCCAACAACCATTTCCAGTGGCTACAGATTAATGATATTCAGTACCTGAAAAGGGACCAGACAAAACCAAAAGAACCCTAAATTCAACAAGGGTTGCCAGAAGACATGAGAAGACTTGTTAGGAAAACCACATATTTCTCAGTATATAATAAGGATTTTATAGTACTATAAAGGCTTAATATATATTTCAGCTGAAATGAACAAATGGTTTGTATATCATAGTCTCTACCATTCCCACAGAAATTGTGTACTTTATTTTCAATAAGTGGAACCAAAGTCTAGTTATTGTTTTTTATATCCAACTAGCCACTGCCCCGAGTGGAATAGTGAGCATCCCACTCCAGGTATTCATATTTAGAGAGAGCCTCCAAAGCAGACTTTGAAGATAGTAGGGTGTTACCTGAGGAAATAGAAGTGAATGTTTGCCATCACTATTGTTTCATTATGGAGCAAAATACAATTGTATGCAAAAGTCTAATTACTCAAGTGAAGAGAAACTTACATCCTTTACATGGTATAGAGTTGCACATATCTTTCTGCAGACTGTTAACAGCTTCAAAATAAGACAGTAAAACAACAGATGCAGAAGTCTGCATAGCCTCCTGATCAGTAATGCATCTTCCCCCTTCCATCATTCTTTACCAAAATTTGCAAGCTCAAAAATATTCTTGTGGTCTTCAGTTTCTCTAACTAAATATTAGATCAGTAACAGTTGACACAATTAAGTATTCCTTGGGACTGTGAGGGAATATCATGGATATAACAATATACTGAAAGGTCCAGTTTTATCCAACATCTTTGAGCTTCCTAATTCTAACACATGACTGTCCCCTGCATCAAGATTCTTCATATATTCCATAAAACTGGAACACTATATTGTTCTAATTCAGACATGCCTCCTTTTGCACTGAGGTCTTGATTAGCAGCAATTCAGAAACAAAACATATTACGGCTGCAAAATCACTGCCAAATTACAGCAAGGTGATTTCTAACAAGGGAAAAAGCTAGTGAGTTGACAAGCAGCCACAAAGGATGCTGGGCTACCCAATTCTTTCACATGCTGGTTCATCCCCACCCACTTTCCACTGAATTGGCAGCTAATTGGACATTGTGCTTTTAATTTCAAGCCACTTTCTAATTCTGTATTGTTTCAAAGCACTTAGGGATCCTGTAGCTTATTGAATTTGCAACATGCTTTTTATTCATTTCTAGGGAAGACAACAGAGAACCTTGTCAACATTGTATTGGCAAGGTTTTCACTCTGACTTGGCTGAAAAATTATGAGAGTTACTCAATGCACTTAGCATCTCGTGCCTTATCTTAAAGCACTCCATCTTTGCCCAGGCAAATGTCCTGCACACCTGATTCAGGTAAAGGATGTGGTTGCTTTCAAGTGTTGAAGAAAAATCCTAAATTCATATTCCCTGAATCATAATTTTTGAAGCATGTTTTGGAATGAAGAATCACAAAACCCAGAGGGCCCTAAGACTAGCAAAAGTCTCCTCAAAAAGTTCATGAAGAAATCTAGTGACAGGAGCTCTCATTAAAAGCTATGCAGTGATAGCTGACCATGTTCAGCAGCTATAAAATGCTAACTAGTTGGCTGGTGTCTTTAACAGAAGCATTCCACATTCCAGACAGAATTAAGAAGACAGCAACAGACAACAAATGTCACTCCTGCAAAGAAACTGAACCAGTGGACCACCTAGTTAGCTGCTGCAAGAAGACTACAAACAACAGCATGACAAAATAGCAACAATGGTGCCTTGGAAAATCTGCAAGAAATACCATTTGCCTGCAAAGCAAGAACTTGTGGGACCACAAAATAGACAGAGTACAGAAAATAATGAAGCCAAAGTGCTCTGGGACTTTAGAATTCAAAAAGGCTTAACAAACATTGATAAGAAAGGTCAAAAAGTCTGGATTGTAGATTTGGCAAATCCAGGAGAGAGTAGAATAAAAGAAAAAGGCCTGGAGAAAGTATAAGAAACTGCAAATAGAACTAGAAAGACTGGGGCAAAAGAAACAAAGATATTATCAGTAGTAATTTAGTGCCTGGGGTGCAATCCCAAAATATCGGAAGAATCACTTAATCAGCACTGACAAAATCATTATCAGTCAGTTGCAAAAGGCAGCTTTACGTGGAACAGCTTATACCCTGTACCGATACTTTAACGCTATCAAACAACATCTGCCTATCTTAAGTTCTTGATTAATAAAATAAATTATTTTATTAATAATAAAAATAATATATTCTTCCTCTGCCAGAATTCTATTATTGCTCAGCTGAAGCTTCAAAGTCCCCTAAAACATTTCCTAGTAGCCCTTTCAGGAGGTAATATATACAGTATTGTGACTAAGCCAAACAGATGGCAGCCTTTCTGCTAAGGTTCCAAAAATCTCTTAAAACCTGACTTTGATCCTAGGTCTGTGCGTAATGTTTGAGATGTGTGTGTTTTGCTTTGTTTCAGTGGTTGTTTTTAGTTCCAAGCTGTTTTAATTCAGCATTATATTTTGAATTTGTTATAGTGGGCCACTATAATGCATGTAATTAAATAAATAAATGACCAGAGCAATTCAAGAGAGATTAAAAAGAGGCTTCTGATTTGGAAGCTAGTTAGATGTTAGGCCTGAAGCAGAAGATTAAACTAAGATCGTGCCTCTTGATGCTCTCTTTGACACATCTGGAAGGATGAGCAAAGGATTCGAAACGAAAATGACTTTCTGAGTCCGCTTCTGTATTAACCACAACTAGGTAAAGCTGTTAAGTCCAGACTAATTCCTAATCTTGCTTTTTCCCTGGCTTCATTTTTTTTCACTCATGTTTTTCTACTAATTGAAACTCAGTTTTACTGGTCAGCTCTGCCAATTCCTCTTAAACAAGAAAAGATAAGATGAAGGGAGATAGTAGAAGGGCATCAGAAAGACATTAAAAAAACTTGTGAAGTAGAGATGATTCTGCAGCTTTCCCCATGCAACCCCATCAAATCAAATGCCAATTCACAGATGAGCAAATGGTAACATGCCAAGTTAAAACTCGTCTGACACTAATTGCAGGAGAGAGAAACTGAGTAAAATTGAACAAATTTTGACATAGATCTACCAAAAAAAGTCACTAATTCACTTCATTCGTTTGCTTGACTTTCATGTGACCTTCCAGTTCAAAACAGATGTCATGGTGGCTTACAAATTAAACATGGCACTCAGATCTTGACTATCTTCTTTGAAAAAATGGCATTGCCACCATGCCTGGTTACCTTGCATATGCATTTATCCATACTGTATCAATATCAAAGAACTACGTAAAAAATTGACTTATGACACTATACAGTACTAGTTTTTTTCCTACTGGCTGCATACTTTGGATGCACACTTTACTGTTGAATAAATAATTTTGTTTATTCTTTATGTTATTATTTTATGTACTGCTGTCTTGCAAGTGTACTGAGAGCTGCTGTGCCAGAGACAAGTTCCTTGAGTATCTAACCATGCTTGGCCAATAAAATATCTGAATGTGAAGTAACTACTTCTACAATCCTCCCATCTTGGCTTTGGTTTCTCCAATGGGTTAAAGAAAAGATACAGAAAGGGGAAATCAAATGGATCAAAAGCAAAAAGGAAAAGTTATGATGTTTGGAGTTCTTTAACCTAAGAAAAGAGTGAAAATGGGAGTCTCAGCAGAAGTATATATACATAAAAATGATGTAAGAAAAGAAAGTAGAACTGTATTGTCCTATCATGAAGAAGAAACTCAAGAACATCCAATAAAACTGAGAATAGGATATTTAGGGGGGATAAAAGAAAATACTTCACACATGTATATTTAAACTATGGAATTTGCTGCAGTACTCTAAAATGTCGTGATGTCTACCAACAAGGTAGGGCTATCAGATCTGACTTGAAAAAGCAAGGTAAAAGGTAAAGGTTTTCCCTTTCAGTCATGGTGGTGGTGCTCATCACAGTTTCATAGCCGAAGAGCCAGCATTATCCAAGGATGCTTCCGTGATCATGTGGCCAGCATGACTGTATGCACAAAATGCTGTTACCTTACCTCCAATTTAGGCAGTATCTATTTATCTCCTTTCATTTTGCATGCTTTTGAACTGCTAGGTTGGCAGGAACTGGGCAAATAATAGGAGCTCACCCTATCACGTGGCACCTAGGTCTCGAACTCAGGCTGCCAATCTTCTGGCTGACAAGCCCAGTGTTGCCACCGTGTCCCCACCTGAAAAAGCAAGATGACCACTAAATGGCAACAAAGAATTGCAGACCATTCTAACTCGCAGCTGCTATTATGTTGTCTAGAGTTTTCTGTTCCAGATCTGGTACCTCTTTAAAAATGAAGAATAGTGTTATCAATGGCTAGTAGTCATGATGATTATATTACCTCAGGATCAGAAGTATGCAGCATTTCCAATCTGAAGCTGAAAAGATGTTTCAGAGGAGGAAAGAATGTGCACACTCCTCCCATAGGTACCGTCTTAAATAAGCTGCTGCGTATTTCCCTGGATTCACAAATCCATCTGTGAAGTAAAGTGGGGCATAGAGCATGCTCACCTAAACTCCAAAGCATCTGTCTGTCTTTCCATCTGTCTTTCTGTCTATCTCCTGCCTTTATTATTTTTATAAATAACTCAAGGTGGGGAACATATCTAATACACCTTCCGCCTATTTTCATCAGCACTCCTTGCCTCTCTTTTCCTGGGACTGTACAAGCTCAAGAAAAGATGCAGATTCTATAAGGATGTGTTGCCAGGTGTAGTGTACACATCCACACATACCCAAAAGATCTGTTGTACGTCAGACCCAAAGAGTGGCATGTCCAGAATTAGAAGCACTGGTATCTTAACACCAATGTTGGAAACAGGAGTTGCATTGTGACCTATTTCTGTTTCCATAGGTTTCTGGTTTTCCAGATAAGAATCGCATAAGTCTTTGGTCTGATTCAACACAGTTCATTTTACGTTTCCCTTGTGGAACTAAAACAGCTGGGGAAGGATAATTTAGATCCTTAAAGTTATCTGAGATGTAAGGAAGGCTTAAGCAACCTCTTCATCCTACTGTTGGTATTTTGATAAAATTCAGAACTCCTCCAGAATTCTTTAACTCAGAATTAAGGCATTGTAAACACCTGTCACAGATTCCTACAATAAGAACTATTTTCACATACACACACAAACACAAAATTGACAATCACATTTTAGCCAAGTAAGTTCACATGAACCCAGCTTATATAGTTAGTTTATGCTATAGTGTGCCATGCAGACTCATAAAATTGTTTTGAAGTAAGCAACTGCATAGTTATGAATAAATATAAATCAAGACTTAGTCAATGTGTACTTTGATTTTAAGGAAAGTTATATATGTCACTGGGTTCTGTATTTAGTAAGTTCAGTAAAAATCATTGTACAATCTTATACTAAGTTGTCACATTACACTCAATAAAATCAATCATATGTTGGTTGACAAGAAATTGCAATCAAAACTTATTCTAAGACTGTTTCCTCCCTATCACATGGAATATTGTTGTGGAGATGACTCCTAAGAGCAAAACAGCAGATTAACAAAATCTGCCCATTTTAAAAAACTTATTACGGAGCTAATTGTTTTTGTAAAAACTGTCATACAAAGAAACAAAAGTGAAATGTAGCACATAGAAATACCCCAAAATAACCTGTAGCAATTAGCTGATTGTTCTAAGTTGTACAATCAAATGTTGTAAAGTTGAATAAAACAACCCCACAATGCAGAAGTGTTGACATTCTGAATAATTTCTTGTGGTTTCCCAAGGATCAATGATAACTATTTAGATTTTTTTATAGGTTTTACGTTGGCCATGCAGGTGTTGCTCCCAAAAACCATCACCTCTCCTTTAAACCCCTAAGCAATTTGAATCAGATTCTGCTTATCACAGATATATCCCTTTTCCCAATTCATTCATCTCTGTAAATAAAGATCTGTTAGCTCCTTGATTGGGCACTTAATTAGAATTGCTAGAGGAGGTCACTACCTAGGAGATTAATTATCACAGAGGGAATTCAATCACTTGTTAGAATGACAGAGAAGGAAAAATAAGTCAAAACAGAGGAAGAGAATGGATATACTTCTGGTGGCACAAAAAATATAAGAAAACTCTTGAGGAGAAAAATTGCTGCAATTTTTGCATGAAGAACAGAAGAGAGCCATAACATAAAGTAGAACATTATGAATGGTTGCAAAAATTCCAACTGTCAGCCTGCAAATACCTTCCTCAATTTGTTGCTATAGATATGTTGTATCATTCAATTCCCATCCAGCATCATCATTTGTTCTGTTAACTGGCTATCATGAGAACTGAGGTTCATCATATCTAGAAAGCATCAGGTTGGAAAGGTTGCAGCTTTTTAAGATGTTATTGCTGATTTCTTTGAAGAGGAACATGACACCATACTAACTGCATTAAATATTAAGTTAAATATTGTTCCTAATAATGCCACTGGTATTTAAGAATTATTCGTACTCTGCTACAAAACAGATAGTTTTAGCTTCTTATTCATTCCAAGTTTGCATAATCTCTTCATACTATAGCTATGCATCATCTCTGTTGAGAAAAAAACTGTACTATTTTGTGAGTGTGAGTACTGAATGTCATATGCTGGACAAGGAAGGAACAACATATTTTAACCCAATATGGTTTTGAGAGCCCAATGCACCAAACAGCTAATATAAATACAGCACCTTGATATAAGATGATATTTTCATCAAGACTTAACAGGATAATCTAGTTTAAATTCCAGTGTTGTATTACAGAAATGGCTAAATGCATTTTCTTGGAAATAAATTTCACTGAACCCAATAGAAATTATAATTGCGAAAGCACACACATGATGATGTCTTTTTACAGAAATGCAGATTAGATTCATAAATGAATTGCTCTAGTCTTTTAGGAATAAAGTTTTGAATATTCTTGGAAAAAACTCAATGAAGGGATTCATTCATTGGACAAGCAAGGGAATAATTGGTTGCATTAATCAGGAAGATCGCTTAGATAACTAATCTTTAGCAAAATATTATAAACTTATCCATGAGATTATATTGTGCTTTCATTCTGAATAATTCATGCAGTCGTGTTCATAATATGAGTAGCAAATTTACAGAGAATGGTAATAGCAGTCATCAGAGGCACCAAAGAGAAAAGAAATAAAATTACTGTTTACAATGAGACAAGTTGGCAGATCGAGAACATATCTTAATATGCTCTGCATTCTTATGAACCTGACCACAATGGAGAAGTACCAGAGAATTACAAGTCTTTCAAAACATTTATTGGAAGTATGTATTCCTAGACTTCTTTTGGTTGCTCCCATCAGGGGTTGCCACAGAAAATCTTCTGTTTCCATCTTCCATGGTCTTCAGCATCCTCCTCAGTCACACCGAACTTCGCATATCCTCTCTCACAGCATCTGTGTACGTCCTCCTGGGCCTTCCTCTTTTCCTTCTGCCTGGTAGCTCCACCCTCAACAACCTCTTCCCAACATACTCTTCAACCTTCCACGACAGATGCCCAAACCATCTCTGTCTTGCTTCTCTCACTTTACCACCAGACTTTCCTACCTGTGCTGTCCCTCTAATATACTCATTTCTAATCTTGCCCAACTTTGTCACACCCAACGAAAATAGCAGCATCTTCAACTCTGCCACCTCTAGCTCTGCCTCTTGTCTTTTGGTCATGGCCACTGGTCTCCAGGCTGTACAGCATTGCTGGTCTCACCACCGTCTTGTAGATCTTCCCTTTCACTCTTGCAGATACCTTTCT
>JANHZU010008593.1:38583-51567 GCA_032468055.1 Acrochordus granulatus | reverse complement strand
GTTAATGTGCTTTAAACTGGACTTTCAGATTTTTTGTCTGTTTTATAATAAATTAAACTTTTCCTTTATTACAAATTGCATTGGAGAGATATATTCACCCTTCCGGCCTTCAGGAAAAATCTAAAAATGTGGTTCTGTGAATTAGTTTATTTATTTATACCCATTTATATGCTGGTGATCTCTCAAAGTGACTCTTGGAGGCTTACAATTAGTGACAACATTAACTAACAATGGGCAATTATTTAGTCCTAACATTAACTGGCTGGTGGCATTCAGATCTTTTTGTTGTTCATCTGGGGCTTTCCTCTACTTGTTCAGGCCATGCCTTGCATCCTGGCAGGTCCAGCGCCAGCTCCTGCTCTCCTCATGATGCACCAGTACCATTCCACAAATGGTACTAATTTATCTACCCTCAGTATGGCATGCTTTCAAATCGCTGGGTGCTGCGGCTTGAACCACTGGAGCATCAGCCGTTTCTGGTTGACCAATCCAGTGTTTCATCAATAAGTTGGCTTTCAGACTGAACACTTCACCATGTTCTGCTCTCCCATCTTGTTTTTTAATCTTGTTCTTTTATTTTTCAAATTTTATTCTTATTGTATTTTTCTTTGTTTTTGTATGTTTGTATTTTCACATTGTTGTATATTTATTGTATTGATTTTTTATTATTATTCTATTGTGAGCTGCCCAGAATCGCTATAATGAGTTGGGTGGCAAATAAATTTGATAGATACTGACAGACAGACAGATTACTGATTTGAAAACAAAGATTATTTGTCTTGGCCCTTCCTTTTTGGTTTCATATGAGCTGTCCACTCTTTTTCTTCTCTCATATTTCAGTGTTAATTAAATACTTACCCCATAATAATTATTGTAGGATATTAATATTCTAAAACAGCCTGAAGTCATGGTTGGGGAAATAATCTTGCAACATTGCAATAAACTGGCAAATTAATGGGCTAACTTCTGTTATAAAATTATCAGATTAGTATCCATTTTGGAGATGGAAGGGTTCATCTAGAAAAAAATATGGATTATGTTATACCCGATGTGCGTCTTCTCAAATGGAAGCATATTTGGATACATTTCATGTGCCTTATGGTTTATTTTGGCTTTAGCCTTCATCATATAGGTTATCTATTATTTGAAGAAAACAAACTGCGTTCTAATTTTATCCCTGCTTTGTATCTGTTAATTTGAAAATGGAAGGATTGAAATCTGTCCCCGCAGCAGCACTTTTGAAAGATTCCTACTGAAGAGTCCTGGAAGCCTAATCAGAGAGGCTGTTTATGAGGTTCACCCTTAAGCAAACTGTGATTACGCATGCAGTTTTCCCAGAGACTGTCTTCCTCTTCAAAAATGTTTCATCATCTGGCATTCAGCTGGAGCATTAAACTGCTTGGAATATGACTGCGTATCAACTATTTTCATAAGCCACTTTTTCAAATTATTTTGAAAATGTGGATCCTAACTCAGGAGAGCAGATTAAACTTGAATTCCTCCTACCTGTAATCTGGGATACTCTCTCCAAAAGCGATAGCGTGAATAATAGATTGCAGCTGTGGCCAAGAGGATCTTTGCCCAGATATTCCTAGTGCACCAGCTGCTCTCTTTCCTGGAGTCTCTTTAGACACTCACCCACATCCTACTTATCTTAACATTAGATTACTGTAATTTATTCTACATTGCTGCAGCTGGTCCAGAATGCAGTGGCATGGGCAGAATTGGCTTGCCTCATTACATATGTGTGACCCTATTGTTCTGTGAACTATATTGGTTACCAGTTGGCTTCCAAGTACAATTGAAGATGCTGGTTATCCCTAAAAAGTGCTTCATGGCATAAGACCTAGTTATTTGAGAGGCCAGCTGTCTATGACTGTTTCTACTCATCCAGTATGATTTGGCAGAGTGGACATGCTCTGAGTCCCATCACATGGCACATACATTTAATAATTGTTATAAATGTAATCTTGTAGGACCCACAAAACATGCCTTCTCTATTACAATGTCTGTGGTCTGGAAGAGTATCCATCCAGAGATCTGGATGACTCCCACCTTGATGATATTCAGGAAATTATTAAAGAATCTGCTATTCTCCAGTGTCTGGGGCAGAACAAAGTTTGAGACCCAGATGAATGGGTTTTCATTAATTATATGTTGTTTTGAGGGGATTTCATGATTCTTTTTTTGTGGTTTGTATTTTATACTTTTAATTGTAGACCTCCCAGAATAACTGGAAGTAAGGCAGGCTATAGGTCAAAAGTATCAGGGATGTGCTATCTGCCAGGCAAATCTCAATAAATACTGAGACATTGATTGATGCTGTTTCCTATCTCAGGACTAGGCCTGAACTCTCATTAAAAAGGGTCCAGATCATTTATTTCCTACAGGAATTTATTCAAAACAAAAATATCCCACATTTTTGTTTCAAAAAGAAATTAGATTAGAACTGAGTAGGTACAACTTAATTTGTTTACAGTTTTATTCACATAGTTCCCTTCTGGTTTGTTATAAGAATGAAAAAGATACAAAATGTTTCCTTCATCTGGATCCATATTTGTTCTCATAAACTGTGCACATATAAATAGTATACTGAAAAGCATTTTAATAATGCATTCATCTCAAAGGATTTGTGGCCACTTTCAAAAGTATTTCTTTAACCGAGATTAAGTCTGCCCCTTTTTCTGGCAAGGTTGGAGTTAAATCATCCTGAAGCTCAATTTTTTTCACTTGCTTATAAACATGGTCATAAACTAAATTATGGCTTGCCACAAAACAGTTTTCCAGAAATAAAAGATATTTTAGAACAATAAAAAGCAAACAATACCTGCTGAAAGTGATTGTGTACACAAACGGTTATATATAAGGTCTAAGAAAAGAGTAAAAGTCAAACTATTTTTTGCTTTTTTGAAAGAGTTCACCTACAAGATTAAAGAAATTGACATGAAGATCATCGACCTTCTGGCAGTATGTTGCTGGCAATTTAGTCATTTAATTTATTATGTTGATTGTTTGGTACCTGTTCAGTGACCACTTATTATTAAGTGTCTTTTTCCCTTATAATCATGTGCTACTTTCATAAATCTTGAATTTAGCAGTGCAGCCAAAGAATCTAACATTGCTTCAAATTTTATAATGCATATCTATTAAACACAAAGGATCAGGCTTAGTTGGTACAGTTCTAGCTGACTGATTTATTCATGCTACAAGGTCACAAGAATTTCTCCAATTGCCTTCTGAACACGTGCACTTCCCAGATAACACTAATGGTCCTCACAAGGGGTCAGATCTTTTGCGTTTGTGCATGCATAGTGACTCAAGACTGATTTTCCTCTTAACATCTGGCTCTGCCCTTCCTTCTCCCACAATATCTTACTAATATCTAAGAAAATAAAATCCATAGTTGGGCAAAAGATTAATAATGCAAAGAGAATGGCCGAACCTCTAGGTTCTCATTCCATCCAACAACAACAACAACAACAAAAACAGAGGATGGGGAATAAGAGAGTCAGTCCCCAAACTAATCAGATGCTATGGGTGTGACCTTTGCAGTTTTCTATCAGTTTGAGAATGGTGCACTGGTATTTTGCAAGCATCCCCATAGCCCCAGAATGCACCCAGACTGGTGGTAGGGAGGACAACAATTTGAGCCTTTTTGCAAACAGGGGAGTATAAGGGACTTGAAAGGAAAAATGAGTTTTTAAGCCTTGCAGTTTTTCTTAATCTCTGCTCCCAAAGTTGGTCCTAGTCCTACCTACTTTATGGGTATGCCCTTCAAAATGCCACCCCAAATGAAGTACAGCAGTCAGGTTGACAGATATATTATATCCCTTTGGAAGACTGAATGTATTTGTTAGAAGATATGATTGGTGCCAGGTTCAAACTACTGTTCAGCAACAAAGAAAATGTAGCTCCTTTGCCCTCCCCATGAGCTTTGAAAAAGCAAAGGCTATTATTCATCAAACCATTTCTTGATTAGAATTTGACCAAAGGTCTTCCCAAGCAGTAATCAGGAACAAAACTACTTAAATGGAAAATAGATAGATTTATCTTTTTAAGTATATCATGCTTCATTCCTAGGGAAATAATGGCAGATATTAACTAAGAAGTATGAATTCAATTATTTCACATTATGATTCCTTTCACAGTCTGCTCTGGAGAGGAATAACAAGCTACTTTATGTTTTCAGATCAATGTTATTACATGGTGAAGGACGAAGCAATCACACTAAAAGTAGCTGTCACATGACTCCTGCACAGCTTACTACTACCCAAAGATTGCCCAGCCTTTATCACAAGCTAGATTAAATTAGCTATTTTTGCACTAAAAGCAAAGTAAAAATTGCTTTATGTAATACTGCTTAAGAGTTCAGATTCAATTGACAACCCAAAACATAAGGTTCTTGGCTAAAGTGCATATGCACACACAGAGACTATTGATTGGTAGAGTGCTCTGTCTAAGAAAATTTGTCACATCAATAGTACCTGAAAAATACTGAGGAGCTATAATGTGGTTTAAATGAGCAGTTACCACATCAATATAAAAAGCATTTTCTGTGTTAGGCGATAGGAACACTTTTGCAAGCTGCAATTGTTCTGAAATAAAGAATGACAACTATTTTACAATGAATTTTGTTTTTTTAAGCCATCTCAAAATGTATCTTAAACATGTAAAATCCCTGGTGAAAGCAGACATAATATATAAATCAAAAACATGCCTGCACACATAGGCCATTTTGATTTATAACAATTTTCATCAAAAATCTAAATAACCTGGGAGTAGAACTGGATAAAAGAACCTGGTTAATATTCCTCATTCATTCACAAATCTTTTGATAGGAACAATTAAAAGAAAGGATGCTAATTCTAGGTATGATTGAGGAAACATTGGTGCTTTAGTCCTTCTGTTTTCAAGGAGTCAATTGGTGATCATTTCTTACAGTTACAGATGACCTATATAAGTGGCTTGTTAACTGTACCATCTCATGGAAAAGAACTCAACTACGTATTCTGCAATAGCTTCCAAAAGCATTGAGTTGCCTTGGCTGTTGCTGTAAATAGTGATTTCTTTAGGACAGCATGGCAATGTCATACTGTGTGTATATCTCTCTCTGCATGTGAGGAAGAGGGAAGAAAGGAAGGAAGGAGGGGTTATTACAAAATGTATATAATAAATAGCAATATATTAAAGAGCCAATATAGTCAAGACAGCTGTAAACATTGTAAACTACCTGTCTAGAAATAATTATATCATTTATAGCCTGTCAAGAAGCTTGTTCATGGTTGGATTTAAGCTTTGGGAATCGCTAGTCAAAAGATTAGGCTACATCTCTTTCTCTTATTCTTTCACTAAATAAAAGCAAAATTTCTATTTAAAGAGGTATATGATATTTTTGTTGTTTTATAATGTGTTTTAATAATTTTGGTTGTGTTTTAATTTTATCACTTAATCATTTCCTTGTTAGCCACTTGAGCTCTGTCTGTTGGTAGAAAGATAGTCTGCACATATCATTAAAATATGTTGAAATAACAATCGAGGTTTTCCTAGACTGTTGATTTTTACAATTTTTCTAAAGATTTCTGTCACTTTTAGAAGTAATACAAATAAATATATGTAAAATAATAGATGGGGCAGCTTCTGCTCACATCTTCTGCGTGTAAACTTCTAAAAAGGATCTTGTTGATTGCTATAGGAAACAGAATGTGAAAGCAATTCAGTTGTTAATCCCACAGGAATTTTCAAAAAATATTTTTTTTAACTATCAGTATTAATTTTTATAGAAAATTCAGTTCTTAAAGTAAACCAGACTTCTCCAACCTCTTAATCTAATGGTCTGAAGTTCTTGTAATTCTAAAACTAGCCTGGTTGAAGATCATTCTGGAATAGCTGGAAGGCACCAGCTTGAGGCATCTTGTTTAAAAATACAACCACAAATGTGTGTTGTTTACAGTTTGTTGGATTGGCCTACTAATGCCAGGGTATCCCCATCCCAATGGGTTCAAGTTGACTTCACTACAGTCACCTTCGTGTTAGAATAATATCTCATATTAATAAGTCTAGTAATTGTTACTAAAACAATCCACAGATATAGATTGCCCCATCTTCCTGAAATAATGTTTGTATGAGAAAGTAGACGAGAGTTTGTTGTGTTAAGATTACTTTTGTATAGATGTCTTATTTGAAAGTAGAATACTTGCTAGAATTCTTCTATTGAACCTTAAGTTTTTTTCTAATAAATATTACTAATATTTAGCTTCTACACGAAATATTGTGGGTCCTTTATATTTTCAGTTCAGATTATTAGGAGGGAAATTTACATTTAGTTTATTTTTTCCAAAATGCAAAATGCTCAACAGCTGCAAAACAAATATGGGAATAAAGTGATTCAGTTAATAATCCATAATTAACACTGGGAGATCTTTCTATTGCCCTAGCAAGGACTAGTTTGTATTAAAGGAAGGCTTGTCAATATCATGGCTGAGAGACAGCCAGCTTAATAGAACTTTCCACAGTTTAACTGGATGTTTACCCAGTGTTTTCCACATCTGAATATAATGCTCTACCCGTAGTATAACTTCCTTTCCCCATGCTACCTTTTCTTCAAATAACAGATTTTCATTTGATATTCTGGGAAAGCAAAGGGGCCCATGGTAAATTCTGACAAAACTGAAGTGAAATTTCAGAGTATCAAGATAGTTTTAGGTTAACTGATTATTTTCTGAAGACTAATAGGCAATTACTATGGTAATTCGGCAATACATGAGCAAGGTATTGGAATAAGAATTTATAGGCAGCTATTCGAGACTCATTTCTATGGTAACAAAAAGAAATGGACATTAAATAGCAGTTTTATTGTCCCTGTACTTGATAATTATAGATTTTTATGCTCAGAAATATAAATGCATTTATTCATAGTCTTATGATTATTTAGTTTTATACACTCAAAGGTCGTACATAAATAATAATGATAGTATATATACTGACAGATGCCTAATAGAAAAAAAAGGCCCATCAAGAGCTTTCTTCTGTCCTTTTTACTTGGATATTGTCTTTTCTGACTTGATATGAATTATTGCTCATCTATGAAATTAAATGAAACTGTTGGGATTAAACAGAGAAAAAGGCTTGCTACCAGGCTGTAGCATCCACAGCAACAAAAGCTCATCAAGTGAGGACTACTTGTAACTTACAATACAGTCACTCTCTGACAGCCTGATCAAACTTGTAGAGTGATTCTTGTGAGAATAAAATGAGAGGAGATCCCATGTGAGCCCCATGTGAGCCATCCTAAGATTCTAAAGACAAGGTAGCAACTAAATTCAAAAAAATTTAAAATAGAACACTAAGTCTGACATTATTTGCTATGCTATTCATGCCACATTGCTATGGGATCTGAATACATCTGTAATTAAGTTACAAGTAGTCCTCACTTAATGTCCATTCACTGAGTGACCGTTTGACATTATAATGATGCTGGACTTGTGATTGGTCCTTGAACTTATGGCCATCATAGCACCCTTACAGTCACATAATAAAAAATTGAGCTAGCCCACCTCCCCACCTCCCCTATTGCTCTTCCCCAGGTGACCTTTGGCTTCTTTGCTTACCTTCCCTCCCTGTCCTCATCATTCTGGCCATATGTAGAGAGGTGCCACAGCACGGGACCTCCTTGCTGCACTGTGGCTCTGGGGCTTCTTGCACTCTCGTGACAATTTTAATTTGGCAATTGCCATTTCCATCTTCACTAGGCCTCACCAGCCACTGTGCAGCCCTATGCACTCTCCCCAGCTCTGCTGCATGCATGCTGCATCACACTGACCGTCTGTGCAGCCTCATACAATTTTTTCCCCTGGGCAGAAAAAAATTATGCTTTCCCAAAGCAGTAAACATGGAAACAGTCTCAGCCAAGCCTGGGAAATAAGCTGGCAAATAAAGATGTAAAATCTTGGCCCCTCAGTTCCACTGCATTCACCTTGCGCCTCTCCAGCCGCCCATATATTTTTGCACATTCTGCCCATTTGACAGCAGCCACTTACCTGCCTGACAGTCTGCTTGTGAGCCACCTGGGAATTTCAATTTCCTGCCAGCTTCCCAACTGACTTTGGTTGTTGGAAACTGGCAGGAAGTTTCAAGAGGTCCTCATTTAATGACCCACAATCCTTGAATAACAACAGCAACAAGGACTGCAGGGATTGCCATCACTAAGCAATGGGTCACATGACATTGCACTTTAGGCCATACTTAACAATGGAAAAAGAAGTGATTTCTGAATACATTTACACAGAACAGCACTTTAATTCTCTAAAGCTTTCTAAACCAATGTAACATGGTTACTGCTTCTTTAAGGTAAAGAAAAATGGACAAAGTTGAAGGTTGCATGCTGATGATGGGTAACTCCAGATACCATGTTCTTCCTTCCCTCAGCTCTGATTCCATTTGAAAATTCAGCGTGGACTGGTTTGTTTTGATTATTTGCAGATATTGAGATGGTGTAAGAACTGGGATATTTATATTCGTAAGTCTATAGTGCTCTCTGAAGATTGTTGACCATTCAATATTCTGACCATTCATTCTCTGGCATTTTGAGCAGAGACTATGGTCAGAAATATCATGATTGCTTCTTGTCCAGATAGAGAATGTCTTGCCTCTCACTGTTTCACCTTAAGATAAATCCAAAAGCCAGCCGTTCTATTAAAGTATTGACTAAAAGAGAAATGATGGAATTGATGTGCAGAGAAGAGGAGAAAGAGAAAAATATGGGCTTGATTTGTAGTTATCACTGGTTAGTTTTAAGGTCAATGCAGCAACTGTAATGTGAATTATAAAGTAATGGGGCTAGTAGCAAGAAAGAGAAGATGTAATATCTAAGCCTAAAAAGTTCTTCCACTCTTCTAGGTACAACCTTCTTAGTTTTGCTGTTAACAGTTGTCAAGTTTCCTATGTAATTCCATTTGAACTTACAAATAAAACCAAATTATTTCTACAAAATCAAAGCCTCTAGATTCCAGTAAAAGCAAAAATTAGATCTGGATGCAAATCCATATAACAGAGAGAAAGACAGAGGCACTTCTCTTTTACAGTATGAAGTTGAATTTGTTAACTTGAATTTGGTTCTCCATCAATTCTCCCCAATTAATTGGACACATTGTGTACTTCCTAAGAATAAGTTTAGCAAATAACTGCCTGGAACAACCCCCTAGTAGGGCATTTGCTCATCAATATTCACTGTCTCTATCAAAATGTAAAGGAGGAGAAAGAACATTCTCCCAAGAGCATGCAAAAAACAGATAAAAGACGAATAGTGACTTAGAAAGAAAAGAAAGACTCACAACTCCACAAAAAGATTTTACTTCTTGCAGTTTTCTCACCTAAGGACCGTATCATTTCACATATAAACAGGAGGATTATAATTATTATTATCAATATTATTTTAGTTATCTCTGTCTAGTAGGCTTACCACTCAACAGCAAATTCACTGCTAGCTTGGAAAAGATAAGACTAATTCTGTTTTTTTCCCTTCTTTTTGCTGAGAATTGGTTTCAGGTTGGACACAGAGGGCATTATTATTCTCCCTCTGTGAAGCAACCTTTAGAGGAACAAAATCTCTGAGCAATATACCACACTGACTTGTGCACCGAGATTTTACATATTTATTTGCCAACTTATTTCCCAGACTTGGCTATATTGTTTTCATGCTTACTGCCCTGGGAGAATACAGTTTTTCTGCCTAGGAAAAAAAAGACCAAGTTTAAAGCAAAAATGTGCTGGGTCTTAAATAGGATGACAGGAAGGTTTATTCTAAATTAGGTGGGATGGCTAACACTACAAAGACAAAACAAAAATTCAAAATAATCCATTGAACTGGATTAAAATGCTTTTCCCCCCTGGCTTGCAACCACTCCTCACATACAGTAACCTATGAATGAAATCAACTAGATTTAATTAGGAACAGAGATGTTGAAATGTGTTTTCATTTTTTAATAGAGTTCCCAAGCAATTCACATTCCTCCTTTATTTTAGCAAGAAAAATGAGGTATCAAAGGGCTAGGTCATTTTTTTTCTCCCATGAAAAGGAAGTTCCTCATCCACACATACAGTGGAGGTATATAAACATTTTTCTCATTTATAAGCCTCTCCCTATGACATTGCTTCAGAACAAAGGGTGTTCATCTCACACCAGTTGCAGGACAAAAGGTTTGTCAAGTGCTCCCTGAAAAAGGATATCTTAGAATTTTTCAAACACCTAAAGGTTTGCCCAACAGAAGAAAGCCATGATCAGTGCATACCTCCTTCTGAATGCTGGATATTTAATAATAGTCTTAAATAATAGGAATGAGACTTCTGGTTGATGTTAGAAAAACTTTTTAACAGAGCACTTTAACTGAAGCACACATTATCTGGAGAGATAGCAGGATTCACTGTCTTACCTTTGAGAAAAAACATTTGTTGGGAATTCTTTTAGTTGAATTCCTATGATGAGCAGCTGCTGTAACCTGATTATCTAAATGACCCCTTCCAACTCTGTGATTTCTGGGAAATCCATACAAAATCAAGTACCTTTTGCTCCTTTTCCTTGCATCCATCCTTTCCATATTGTTCTGCATCTAACTGGCTCCTTTCCATGTATTCCATTCTAATATGATTATTTGGCAACTATTGTCTATAATTAAAAGGAACTTGTCTATTACAGTTGTTCAAAATCAACTACTGAGCATGATTTATTTTTCCCAGCCTTGCTAGCTCTGTATGCCATGTTAGCAAGTTGAGATATACAGGAAAAGAACTTTGACTACCAGCAAACATCCTTAAGAAGTTTCAGGCTTGAGATGTGACAAGCCTATGTGCTATAATTAACATATACATTTTACTTCCTAGGATGTATCACTGTCACAGCAAATAAGTGAAGCCAATAATGAAAGAATGCGGAATAGAGCAGGAATTGCTAACTGTCGATTCTGACTACTATATAAAAGCTTTCAGAAGTAGTAGAAGCTTTTTTGTGTGTGTGTGTGTTTTTTGCTACTGTCTTGTCGCAGAATTCAAGGATGCTTCAGCAGAGATCTACCACTATTAAGAAGCATATTACCTTCCATGCCATCTGGGGGTCTCTCATCTCAGCAAGGTGAAAATGACAAATTGGAACTAATCTTAGCTGAAGATGGCAACATTACAGGCATCTTGCCTGCAGGAACAGATGTCACTCTTTCAACTACATGGTGACAAGTTTAAAGCAAGCTTGGGATAAAGGAGGGTTCAAGCCTGGCCTCAAGATGTGCAGCTTTTAAATCAAGAGTATTTTGTTGTGATTCTTTGCCTTATCTATTGTTGCTGTGGGTATCACAAAATATCCAGAAGGTATTAATGCGAAACTGCCAGGAAATGTTGAAAGTCTGAACGCTTTTCTTTCTTTAAGTGTGGCAGTCATGAAGGATTATGAAAAGATGTTTCTTTGCATATTTCACTTGTAGAAACCTCTTTTATCAGTCTGATAAATTTAGTCCGATTTTTTATTTTATTTATTAGATTTATTTGCTGCCCTACTCACAATAAGTGACTCAGTCACTACAAAAAGTTTTTAAAAATACACATATATCATAAATACAAAAATAAAATTAACTATAATTTTCATAATTATGCAGGTCATCACAAATCATAGATTGTACTTTGATTTCAGGAGTTCAGACCTGAGCCATGCACATGGCTTCCAATGTCAAAATTAAGTTCCATTTTTAGCTTCTTGATCCCAGATCACAAAATGCATTAAAAATTACTATCATGTATGACATTGTGATTTGTTGTTTCTTAAATGGTCAGCTTTCATTCTTTGGATGTCCATCAGAGTCAACTTGTTATCATCAGTACAGGTATGTTATTTATTATTATCCAGTCTCAATGATTGCCACAAAATATATTAGGGATATTCACTAACAGTAACTTTTCTATTTAGAAGAGAAACAAACAAAACAAAACTTCTGTTTCATTGCCCTAAACAACCATCCTAAGGGTTTAATAACAGTATCATTAAACTCATGTCTTGCCGATTATCTTGCAAGACTTCTATCACAGGGAAATCTTTATAAAATAATATGTCTTTTGCTCCATTTTTTTGAGAATCGATTTTTTGACATGAACCAATTTTTAGTAATACTCCAAGCATTAGTGCTCACTTGTTATTATGTACATTAGCACTGAAACAGATTCTTTTTTCTTATGTATTACGAAAATTCTTCCTATGCAATACACTCAAAAACAGAAAAAAAATGGAGAGATTTGATAAAATTTTGCTTTTATACAAGAATTAGCACTCCCAGGAATCTCCTCAAAATAATTATTTCATAAATACAGTGAACCCCATTAAATGTAAGAACAGTATTCAAATTTGCCACGAATGACATGGCAAATGATGTTCCTAACAACTCCATAAGTGCTAGAAATGGTATAACTGGCTTAGTTTGTCACAAATGATGTTGCTATGCAATTTAGTTTAGTGAGGATATTTTCACCAAAAATGACAAATCTAGAACAATGGAATCATGAACTGTAAATCACATTGAAACACAATTTTAAGAGTTTAAGAAATTAGACTGCAAACTTTGACTTTCAAACAGAATAACAATCAAGTCTCCTTCAGGTTACATCTGATGCTTGAAACGAGACTTCACTGCAGTTTTCTTAACAAATATATGGAGGTGTTTTAACATTTCCTTCTTCTGGGATGTTTTCAGTTTCCCAACCTGGTCTACAGCCCAGGAATTCTCAGGTTATCTCCCATCCCATAGAAATCAGGCTCAGTGTTGTGTGGCTCCTAAGCCAAGACAAAGTCAGCAGATGCTACCACCTGCTGAAAACTGATTTTAAAATCTCATTATTATCATCATAACATTCAACAATGAGGACTTGCTGTGAATTATTTACAGTGGGGCAAAAAAGTATTTAGTCAGCCACCAATTGTGCAAGTTCTCCCACTTAAAAAGATGAGAGAGG
>JANHZU010008591.1:12077-23406 GCA_032468055.1 Acrochordus granulatus | reverse complement strand
CATGCTTTCAAATTGCTAGGTTGGCAGGGACTAGGATAAGTAATGAAGTAACGGGAGCTTACCCCTTATACAATGGCGCTTGGGTCTCGAATTTGAACTGCTGACCTTCTGGCTGGCAAGCCCAGTCTCTTCAGTGTTCAGCCACTGCTTCCCCTGTGATGTATTAAAGTACCTCATATTTCTAAATTCAGAACTGATGCACTGGGAGATATTCCTGAAGTAGCAGTTGTGCTCTGCATTGCTATGATTTTGGAAGCTTGTACATATCATCTGAGGCACACCTAGCTTGCAACATTGCATATGTGCATGGGGAGGGTAGCTGTGTCGAGGCTTATAGTTGACAGAGTACTGCATAATGTCAGTTTTCCATTAGTTCTGATGAATATGATTCCATTTGGTTGTGTTCTCGAAGAGTAGGGAGCAAATAGCTAGTGACACAATTGTAGAACATCTTTTATTTTGATCTAATTTAATTATTTTTTGTTAACCTTAAGCTCTTAAAGGAAGGGTGACATCTTGACAAATAAATAGACATGAGCATAATTGATTAAAAATTATCTTCAGGGGCTGTATATATTCACTTTCCCCGACCAAGGCATGAAATTGCTAGAACTTTAAAATTAAAATGCAGGTGCAGAATAAGGGGAGTACAGTGTGCTGATTGCCTCATTTGAATACTATTTCAATTTCTACCTTTTGGTACTGCTGCGTGCTTATATCTCTCACATCTGTTTAGAGTAATGCTCATTTACTTTTTATCACTAGTTATTTTGTAAATACCACATCTGTAAATAAAGAGCAGAACATTGTAAGTCAAATGACAGAAAATATTATCTATGAGTAGTAACTGGAGTTTTTGGGAATGGCTTCAATTGTGGAAAGTCTTTCCCCTTTTTAGGGGAATAATAAATGTCAAACATTTGAGTCTGGCTATATTTTATTTTTGTGAGTTTTATGTGATTAGTAAATCTATTTTTAATATAAATTACAGGTAATCCTCAACTTAACAATGTTCATTTATCATTTATTGACTATTCAAAATTATGACAGCACTGAAAAACAGTCCTCATATTCACATGGTCAAAATTCGGGCACTTGGCAGTAGTGATATTTGTAAGTAACCCTTACGTTTTATGATTTTATTATCACAGTTCTTTGTGATATTTGCAGCATCTCAGAGTCATATGATTGCCATTTGCAACCTTCCCAGTAGGCTTCCAACAAGCAAAGTCAATGGAGGAAGGTTGATTCACTTAACAACCTTGTGTTCCACTTAATGACCTCAGTGATTTGCTTAACAAACGCATCAAGAAAGGCTGTAAATTGGGCATGAACAAGTCACTTAGCAATGGAAATTCCAATCCCAATTATGGTTATAATTTGAGGACTGCCTGTTTCAGCTGTTGTCCAGCATCCTGAAGCAAAGCTCCAAAGTTGTAGATTTCATATTTCAAACTGAAGGCATTGACAAATGATATATGCTATCTAAAAATGACAGTAAAATCTGATGAAATATATCAGATTAAAAATAGCATAAAACAGTCTGAAATAAATGCTGAAACTTATTGTATACTTATGTATGTGGGTGTGTATTACTAAAGCCCTTACAATAAGGTTGTTTTGGATGGAATTGGGGACACTATTCATATTACAGGGATTAGTGTAAATTAGGGAAATTTGGTGGTGGTTTGAAGAAGATTGAAGAAATGTATGAAAAAAAATAGAACAAAGTAATTCACTAAGTGATATTTGCGTTACTAGATTACTAGAAGGTAGAACTTTGGAGGAAGGTGAAGTAGAAGTGGGACAGGATGGTAAAAAAAGAAGCAATCTGACTGACCAGAAGAGCATGGACTGCATTGCTGGAGAACATGGAAAGTTGGAAGCTAAAGATGGAGAGTGAAACTGTTGAAAGAACACCAGTGAAAGATGCCACAGAAAATATCATGGGAAATTGGGTCAGACCTTTCAGAAATATTTTGGTTTTCTGAATCTTGCAGTTGTCATGGCTAAGTGCATCTCCCAAGAAGCAGCCATTTCATTGCCAGTGCCAGTGATCACCATCAGAAGAGATAACATGGTGGCTTCGTGGCAGAGCCCCTTCGAAAAGAAAACATATGGGTGAAAGCTCTTTCAGGAGTAATTTATACAACAAGTGGAAATAGGCCTGTGAGGGGATGGTCACCAAAGAAGATGGAAGATGAAGGCAGGGAGGAAGAAAGGAAGAATGGATTTTGGAGGCCAGAAAAGAAAGGAAAAGTTGTTCCCTGGATGAGAGGCAAAGAGAGGAGAAAAGAGTTGTTAGAGAGATAGTCCAAGTTCAGAAGAGTGACTAGAGCCAGATGAGTATCTAGAAACATAGGCAGTGATAAGAGGTTGCTCAAATGAAATATTGATCAGAAATTTGGCTTAACTGTAAGAGCAAAGTAGCTGTGAAAATGCCAGTGTATCCACCAATCCTTGATGAGGTCGATAGAGGTTGTTAGAGGGGACTACAGGAATGGGGTTCTCTGAATAGGATCATGGGTCTAGAGTGGATGAAGGATCAGGAGAGTGAAGGCAGAGAGAACTGTATTGAAAGGTATAGATGGTGAAATTGGTACTGCAGACTAATTTTCACCTCTTGGCCTTGCTTTCAAAGCAAGAAATGTGTGACCATCTGGATTTTGAGTCATCAAAATCATTTTGTGACAGCAGCCTATGCTCGTTGTAGGAGAGTTGAATGGCCATTTTTATTTGAGAGACTGATGTATCTAGTTATTTCCCAGATACCTTAGATTTGAAGCTTTACTGTGAAGTTGGACTCAAAGAACATGTATATCAACATTGGGTTGATATACACGTCCTTGCTGGGGCTGCCCAATATCATCACTGGGTTAGCAATAAAATTCTATAGGCTTATGGTGCTGAAAAATGTTAACTTGCCTTCCTTGGGGAGAGGTTGGAAGCAGCTCAGGAGTTCATGGCCATCATGACAACCATGGGTCTGTTCAGATAATTTGGGCTCAACTCATGTTAGAAATGCCACATGTTACAACTGTTTTTGTTTTGATCTCAAAATGTTTGTGACATCTGAGAGTAGGGGACATTACCATCCAACTCTTGTCATAATTCCATCACCCCCCTAATTGCTGTGAAATTGATTGGTTCCTCTGATGTCTGCATGGCAGGTGGATCTGTTTAATTGATCTAAATGCCTGAAGCAGGATGTACAACTTTGGCAACTTTAAGATGTATAGCATAGCTGGCTGAGGAATTCTGGGAGTTGAAGTCCACACATCTTAAACTTGCCAAGGTTGGACAGCCCTGGTCTAAAAGAAGTACTTAGCTTCAAAAAGGTAAAGGTTTCTCCTGCCAGTCGTGGCCAACTCTAGGGGGCAGTGTTCATCTCCATTTCATAGCCGAAGGGTCAGTATTGTCCAAAGATGCTTCCATTGTCATGTGGCCAGCATGACTATATGCCAAGATGCACAGAACACTGTTACTTTCCCATTGAATTAGGCAGTACCTATTTATCTACTTGCATTTTTACATGCTTTTGAACTGCAAGGTTGGCAGGAACTGGGGCAGGAATGGGAGCTCACCCTGTTACATTGCAGCGCTTGGGTCTCAAACTTGAGCTTCCAATCTTGCGGCTATAAGCCCAGCATTTTAACCATTTGGCCACCATAGCCCCTTCATTTCATAACATGCTTGGACAACTGTGGTGAAGCTTTAGTTGCCTGATGAAATAGGGAGGTGACATCGACTTTGACAGGATTGTGCTTGAATGGTCTTTCTCAGTTTGCCAGTTCAGGGGTGCTTCTTCATTTACTGAGATGCTCTGGAAGATAAAGGAAACATCAAGAGCGTATGATGGAACATAAAGAGCCAGTCAGACCAACTGCAGAGTTGATAAGAGTTCATGACCAGGCTTATGCTGTAGCTATAAGAGCAAGCATCAGTCTTTTTCCTCTTTTATCACATTAACAGAATGCCAACCAGTGGCAATTTTTAAAGTGACCTAAAATTGTTAGGGAAAAATGGACCAAAAGATAGTTTGTTTAGTTATATGAGGAATTCTATAGGAATCTGGTGAATGAAACTACTGAGCAACTTGGAGTTGAACACTAGCTGGACAAATTGTAATGAGGTGACTTGAGCTCATAACCAGATTGCTGGAGATGAGTTTGAACTGGTAAACTTTGAGAAAGTAGCAGGATCCTCTGTAACATTGGCTCTGCATTTTCAGGTAGTCCTTTGAGACAGGCTAGTTCAGAAAACAGAGGAAGGATTTCAGAAATGCCTCTTTATTGTTGAGTAGTATAATAACAATCTTGAAAGGCTGTCTGAGTATCCCTCTGCCCCATCTTACACCAAATAAGAGTCAAGGTGGAGTTATTTTGAGCTTCATTCTCATTCCTTCTCCTTTCCTAGGTCTGACTTGTTTACTTTCTCTTAATGATCATCTTACTGATGATGTTCTTCATCAGTAGGAATTCTTCTATCCCTGCAGTCTGATTTCCTGCATTTCTTGGTAGGTGAAAGCCTCCAGCAAGGGAACTAGTGGCTGGGTTATAGTGGTGAAAATTAATGTTTGAGAGACATCCTCTCAAGTCATTATTAAACTAGTCTTCACCCTCTCTTTTATTGGAAAGAGTATTCAGTAGGTGGTGGAATTGAAATTGCAGAGGGTTCTGAAGAAACATATGTGCACATTTCATTTGACTCCAGAACTACATTTGTGGATGATTTCTGTTGAAATAAAGAGAATGTGACTCTTGGTATTTCTTGATTTCTCAGCCACTTTCGTTACCATTGATCATGGTATATTCTGGATTGCTCTGAGGGTTGAGAGTAGGGAGTGGGAATTTTGCAGTGATTCCCCTTTGTCAAGCCCATCACAGCTGTGCAAGATCAAGGAAGCAATAAGTACACTGACTTCAGTAAGTTATATTTAATACTAGTGTTGAGGTAAATACAGAATATTGGAAACTTCAAGAGGAATTTCTTATACTGAGTTCATTTAGATGAAATCTCTGATTTGTAATATTTCTTCCAGGGTTTCTTGCCACGTAGACTGAGTTGGTTTGTATAAGAAAAGTTGTCTATGGACTTGTTATCTATCTCTTGTTTATTTCTACTCTTCTTTCCATTACTGTCCCAGCCTGTCATTCTTTCACGCCCTCTTTCCTAAAAGAATGTTTCTAGTTGGTGGTGGTGGGTCAAAGAGATTGAACCTGAGTCTTCATTTGTATTCTCCTGCAGGGTTTGGTGTGCTTCCTGCTCCTATCTAACATTTACATAAAACTGGCAAGGTCATCCAGTGACATAAATGATACTCATCTTTACATGATCCAGGGCCAAACAGATGTTGGCATGGCTATTAGAATCCGGCTGGGGAAGAACTTAAACTCAGTCCCAGCAAGACAGAATAGCTTCTGTCTTAATAATACTTTTGCTTAATAAACTAAGCCTAGCAAGACAGAACAGCTTCTGTTTCAGAAGCCAACTTGATTCTACTAATCGTCTCTTGAAAGGGTTGTACAGTACTTGCTTGCACAGAATTAACTGGTAATTTGGGAGTCCATTCCTGTTTGATGAACAGATAGCAATTTTTGCATAGAGGGCCTTTCACAAGGTCCGTTTTGTACACCAATTATGAGCCTTTCTGAATCTTCTCAATCACATTTCTTTATCACCTCTTGCTTAAACATGTTTTAAGTTTGTGAACCCTTTTGAATTTTTAATATTTCTGCATAAATATGAAGCAAAACTTGACTTGTTGTTCTCCATACAAAGTCCTAAAACTAGATAAAGAGAACTCAAATAAATGAATCAAAAATATTATACTTATTCATTTATTTATTGAGGAAAATGATCCAAAGCTGGTGTTTCCATCCTGCTAGTGTTTCAAAGGAGTCTGAAAGTCTGTCTCTTCACCTGTGCTTTTTGTGAACATGACTGAAGCCTCCTTTTAACCTGGGTTGTTTTTCTGTGTTTATTTTCTTTTATTTCCACCCAGTTTGTTATTCTGCTGTTTTTACTTCTGTTTCTTTTGGTATATTAAGTGATACTTCTGGTATTGGTGCATGTTGATCTATGTTTTGATAACACTATTTTTAAATTTGACTTATGAATGCTATGGATGAATTCCATACAGACTATCAGAACTGAAATGGTTTATAAGCTTAGCAAATAAGTGATGATGTAAACAAATCCTCAGATAAAAACTAGAGTATTTCTGTTTAGGTGCACGTAGAAGTTTTCCCAAGGAAACCTGTAGTCATAATAATTACTTCTTTACTTTCTTCTACCCCTGAGGGTCTGGCTTGTCATTACTTATCTTTGGATAATAGTAAACTCCCTGGAGTTTGAATTTGTTTATTTCAAATAGGGCAGTTTTTCAGAACCCAGTTTCCATCAGACAGTTGTTTAAGCTGACTTGAGTGCTAATTGCTTCAGTCTCACAAGCTTGCAATTTTTTGTATGATTTCATTGAACTCATTTCAGAATCTCATATGGAAATGTGGGAATCTCACAAGATCTAGAGCATAGTTGGACAGCCATGTTAATGGACATTTTTCTAGCTTTTTGATTTGGCAGAAATACATGCTGATGTAAATTGGATTATTCTGATGACCAGGTTCTAACTTACCACAGTAACAGGGTTGGTAAATGCCAAAGTCCTTACAGATTTAATGGGGACAAATTATAGAAAGTAGTTGGTGCTTTGTTTTCCCTCCTACCAAATATCACCATCTACTGGGAAAACATCCACCAGTCATTCTTCTTAAGGTGGGAAGAAGCTGAGTCAAGAACTGTGTGGAGATGGGTTTTTAAAAGATAGCTAGATTGGCAAATTTAGCCACCCACAAAACTTGGATTGGTTTTGCAAATTCCTCACAAATACCAACATAGATATGTTCAAAGTGAGTAAACACAGATTTAATACTATTCTGGAGGCTGAGAAAGGGAAATGGAAAGGAAAGAGGACAGCTTAGAAGACTGGATGAGGGATTGTTTATTTGTTTGATTTATATGGATGCCCATCTCACTTTAGCATCTTCATCTCTTCCAAGCTCATGCTGAGACAGCTCATTCATGGGAAGGAGGGGACTCAACAACTCTAGGGTACTTGATGATTATCTGAAATAATTAATGAAAATAATTGGCATAGGAATGATGAAATTTCAAACAAAGCACCTTTATGCGACCAGAGTTCTCAGAAGTGCTCTCTGAAGGCTCTTTTCTCCTCCACAAATATTTATCACATCTGCAGAATTGCATAGTCACTCAGAGTGCCTTTTTGACCCAAATGACAAAATCATTTTAGTGGTGGCTCCAGCAGAACTCCAACCGGAAAAGCTGTTCAGTGTCCAGGAATTGGCTGCAATAGTCTTGGGAGTAAATCTCTCTAAACACAACATAGAGGAATTTAATTCTGATTGCTCTTATCAGATATATTTGTTTTAGGTTTCTTCATTTACAGTCTAGCGATCTCTGACAAATTTAAATGTTGTATAGTTCAGAAAAGAATGGAATCAGAAACAAATGAATTCATATGTATGACTATGTCTTAAGGGGTATATAGTTCAAGGAAGAAAGACTTTCTTTGGAAAGTACTAGAAGTGAATATCAAAACAAATAGGAAAAGAAAAAATAGAGATGGGAGATGAAAATAAAATAAACTGTTCACTTTCTTTAAGTAGACAACATCTTTTAAATTAATTGAGAGAAGAGAAAGAATATTTAAGGATGGATTGGTGAGATGGCAGAATGAGAATTAGAAAAGACAAGCTGAAAGGGGGAATTGCTGCATTGTGGATTGATGGGACTGAAGAGAGCTAGATATTGTTTAAATTTTCTTCCCCTTCCCCACCACCAAAATTCCCAGTTGATTCCTAGATTCCAGCAACTTTGAGACCAACAGACTGTGCTTGCAGAATTTCCCATTTGCAGGAGGTTCTGCCCAGTTTAATACAGCCGCTCCCATTTATTCCCAGGGTCTTTGTATATAAAAGAAAGAAGCCAAAGGCAATGGTAATGGTAATCTAGAAAGGAAAGCTCTTATCAGAACCCAAGAAAATCAGAACCGAATCAACCCTTGACTCTCTCCTCCTTCACCCCATGTCCTTTGTGACCAGTTTATTTTGAGCATTAATCTAGTGCATTCAGACTGGTCCTCAGGAGATCTGAATTACCTGACCTTGCTGATCTTCTAAAAGGCTGCAAAAGTCTGGGTTTTCTCAAAGGATTAGAACCAGGTTGTTAATGATGGCTAACAATGGAAATTTTGTGACTAAAGATTAGTCTTATTTATGAAGTGCCTTGGTTTGGATATTTTACTTGGTATTTATTTTGTTCATTAGTATTTTTCTTCATGTGTTTTATATTATTTTATATTGTGAACCACCAAAGTTATTTACTGTTGGCAAATAACATTTACATTACCATACATACTGTTATATGGTGGGAAACTATATACATAAATAGCAGTAATTGCATATCCCCAAAAGGCAGGTTCTTGTTGGAAGGACAGATACTGAAGCTGAAACTCAAATATTTTTGCCATATACTGCAAAGAGAGGACTGGTAGAAAAGGTCGTGATGCTGGGAAAGATTGAAGGCAAAAGGAGAAGGGGACAGCAGAGGATGAGATGTTAGATAGCATAGTCAGTGCTATCATTTGGGAGGACTCAGGGAGGCAGTGCAGGTCAGGAGGCCTGGTATGCTGCAGTCCATAGGGTTGCGAAGAGTTGGACATGACTGCGCGACAACAACAAAAAGGCAGGTTGTGAAAAGAAAAAGCTGCTTCATATGAAGCAAAGTAGTACTCTCAGTGCACCAGCTCATCCTGTGCCCCTTTTCCTTGATTATGACTTGTTCTTCAGGCTGTTTGATACGTTGAAGGAAAGTAGGATGAAGCTTCTTGTAAACAATAAGTTTCTTGGAGAGTTTTATCAAAGGAAAAGAAAGCTGTCACGAGTAAGAAGTATATAGGCACAGGACTAGTGCTTAGTCAAGAAAATGATTATCTTGTTTCTGAAACCCTTTTTCCTAAGACCTGTTTTTTAGTAAACCTATGTTTATAAAGAGTCCAGCTCACATGCGACAAGGCATTTGTCCTCAGTGAAAGCCAGCCATCTAATTTCTTGCAACCCAGCCCAAAATATTTATGAAGGGAAAGTTCCAGTAACTGGATGCTAGAAGGCATGGTTGCAGTAGCCTAAAGTGGCCCGTGGAAGCTGGACAAATCCCAATTTCTCTGTCATCAGCCAAAGTGTCATAGATCATGACCACAGCAAGATTTGTGTTAGAAGAAAAGAGAAGATACTTCTTTTAAACTGGAACAGCTAAAACATTTAAGTTTCCTCCTTGGTGAACTGGGATGAGATGATCGCAATGTTATAATGAGGACGTATTTTTAAGAAACAGTTAATGGGGCATCTTCATGTTGCGCTTAGAGGCATGAGAAGATGGAAATTATAAAACTTTTCTGAGTAATTTTAAGGATTATTTTTTAAAATCTAAGAATAGAAGCCCCATCTAGAGAAACAGTGGGCGTGCTGTTTCCAGACTTAAGGAGTTGGTTGAATTAGAAAAGTTAAAGTTCCTATTAATGCCAAATTTGTTTGTAAAAGTAATTTATTATAATTTTGTCTTAATCAACATCTTCTTTTGGCTGCTTCCATCAAGGGTCGCCACAGTGAATCTTCTGTTTCCATCTTCCTCAGTCTTCAGCATCCTCCTCAGTCACACCGACCTCCTGCATATCCTCTCTCACAGCATCCACGTACCTCTTCCTAGGCCTTCCTCTTCTCCTTCTGCCCGGTAGCTCCATCCTCAACAATCTCTTCCCAACATACTCTTCATCCTTATGCAACACATGCCCAAACCATCTAAGTCTCACTTCTCTTACTTTATCGCCAAATCTTCCTACCTGTGCTGTCCCTCTAATATACTCATTTCTAATATTGTCCCATTTCAACATACATGTTAAATTATTTCAGTTTGGTTGTTACCTATGCATGATCTTGTGCGTGTGTTTCCAACTTCCATGAATGATCAGGTCAAAATCAGATCTGGGTAATCCTAGTAGTCATAGTACTGCTAGCTATAAATGTTATGTGTTTTGTTAAAGATGTTTGTAAACATATTTGTACTTCCATCATTACAGACATTACTTCTCTTTTGGGTTAAAGAGTGCATCAGTGAAAGCAAAGAACTTAATCTTTGATTCTGGTAGTTCTGTGATCATACAACTAAATAATAAATCTAGTTCAAGTTCTCTGGAATTGCAACATCATTTTCTTTCAAGAGGCTGAATTCTGTCAACTGTTTAGATCTTTTCTCTAGCATCTTTCAGCTTTTGCTGAATAAACAGGTTTTTAGAAATATTTTTTCAGTTTTTATAATTCATGATCACTGCTTATCACAGTTTATAGCCTGTTATAATTTGCTTTTAATAAAACAGGCTACTACTGTCTTTGTAGTTTTGCAATTTTGATTGCTCACTGAAAGTTCTTTCTTATATATAATACGTGGAATGATAATAAAGACAGCAAGCATTATTTATTCAGACCTGCCATTCCTATTAACAAAAGGACATTTATTTTAAATGGTGTATTGAAAGAGTTTTGTTTAGCATTTGTTCTTCCTTGTTCTTATTCTGCAATAATAAGTAATAGAATGGCTTGTTTAATGAGTTCTTGATTTTGTTCCATTAATTTTAATTATTTAATATATTTCAAAGTAACAAGATTACACATGAGTTGAACCTTACAGGGAATAAATATGTACAGAGATAAACCTATAATTTGGAGAACATTTTTTGTTCAGAAATATCTATTTGAAATATAGAAATTAGTCATAAGTGTTCTTAGTTCCTCCTCAGTGTTTCAAAAACAGATTAAAAATAAGAATACACTATTAACACTTCAGATCTGTAGATAAGAATCTAAATGAATGCTTAAAATTTAACAGAATGCATAATAGAAACTGTGTAAGTAACTTGAACTTGTTAACATTTTGAAAATCTAGTCATATATTTCATCTTGCATTGGATTTAAGTATGAATAATGGTAATTGCTGAAAGTGGCAAATGATACCCTAAAGGATGCATTTAAAACAAAAGCCATAGTAAATACTGTGGAACCTTGGATTGCAAGCATAATTCGTTCCGGAAGAGTGCCCTTTATCCAAAATATTCTTATACCAAAGCAAATTTTCCCATAGGAAAAGTCAGATGATCCGTTCCATGCTCCCAAAAATATTCATTAAAAAATCATTTTCAATGGAATTTTATGTAGAAATGATTGTCCCTAATATCTGAAACAAGTAACAATGA
>JANHZU010008590.1:299486-313996 GCA_032468055.1 Acrochordus granulatus | reverse complement strand
CACCTGGAGCCCCAGGCCATCTTGCAGAGCCAGGTCTTAAGGCTCGCTAGCTAGGTGACCTAGGGCCATTCACTCTCTCTTAGTCCTAGGAAGAAGGCCTGGGCAAACTACTTCCAAAATTTTGCCAAGAAAACTGCAGTCACCAGGAGTCAACATTGATTCAAGACAGAGAGAGAGACAAATATTCATGCTGCAGAAGGGGTAGAGGGTGATACTAAGATAATTTATAATCTTAAATGTATAATCTCTATGTAAGCCGCCAAGAGTCTTCGGAAATTGGTGGCATAGAAAAGTGATAAATAAATTCTTAATGTGTTTGCTGTGCAACTGACAGCTTAGTTTCCCAAAAGTGTCCCTGGTTCTTAGTCTTCCTGAAGCAAAATGTAAGACTTGTGTAATGATAACTAGCAACTAATAGCAGGTTGTCAACAGAGATTGTTCCCAGTTCTGTCTGGATCTATTAAGTTTTGAACCCCTGTCATTTGCATCAAGGCATTGCCCTCTTCTTGAAAGGAAAGAAGTTCTGGAAAAGGGATTATTTTGTGGTTGTATTTAAATATAGTTGGAGATCTGTGTTTTAGATTGCATAGACAAGAAGGGGGATGATATTCGGGATGAAAAAGGTATACTTGGCAAACTTAGATTGTTCCCCATTAAATCATTGTTGGGTTAAAATATACTTCATCAGTCCCATTGTATGAAATTATATTCTGTACGTTGAGCGTTGTATATATACATAGAGCCTACAACTGTACTTTAATGCATGACACAAGTTTTGACAGCTGAAAAAGAGTTTGTGTGGTTTTAGTATATTTAGTATATTAATTATTAACTTCAACAAACATGCCTCTTTTTACCAAAAACTGGAATGAAATTTGCAGTTCTGTCTCTTGCCAGATTACTACTAAAATTTCTGTGGTTTTACTGCATGCAGGCTGCACACAATAGATTACCCATCTCCATTGTGTAGGTTTCTTTTTGAACTATTCAGTCCAGTTGGTTTACTGAACTTTTCCATGCCCTGACATTGCTGTTGTGGCCCACAACTGCAGAATAAAGCATTAAAATAGCTCTGTCAATTATATTTTTGGTAAAGGAAAGTCTTTTAAAAAAATAAAAAGCAAAAACACAAAGAAGTCAAGCTTTTCCATAAATACTACCCATGTGGTCAGAGGAATGTTGTACTTCAAGAGAGATTTGCTCAGAATGTAAAATAATACATGGAAGTTTGTTCATAAGCTTTGTTTAGGTAAGAAGCCAAACTAAGTCATAAATTATTTTCCTGTGTACCATGATCATGTTTTCCCTCTTTGCTGAATTTTCAGTTTGTATGTTTGTTTTAATTTGGGTTTGCAGGTCTTAATGAAGCTGCTGTTTTCCACTGTGAAGCTCATAACAAGAAAGGATTAGCAACATCGTCTGAAGCCCGAATCAATATAAAGGGTCAGTCTTATGTGTGCGATTATCTTCGTCATTCTATCTGAAGTCTTGTTAATACACATTCTGGAAAGAATAAGTTGCATTTTTTGCTGAGTTCAACCATGATCCATTGCTCCTGGCTAGAATTGTTTCATAACTTAGTCTTTAAACTACCTTTTAAATTTGAATCTATCTTCCAGTGTTTTGATGAGGAAAAGAGACGTATATTTTTTTCTATGAGAGGGGTTCTATAAAGGTGAGGGCAGTACTGTATTGAAAAAGTCTCTTGCCTCTTAAACGTTTTGCATTCCTCAAATGAATCTGGTCTGCCTGAAAGATACAAGTTAGACTCAGGAAGTGCAAAAAAAATTCAATAAATACTAGGAGTAGATTCATGAAATGTGTCGTTGGCAAGTAGTTTATGTGAATTAAGCCTAGACCAGCTTTTTTTTAACTGTTGCCTTTTAGATGTGTTGGAAAAAGAAGGCATGGCTGTTGAATAACTGGCTAGAAAACCTTAGATGAATGTTTGATATTGCAGGAATTTGTTGCAGGTCCACTCACTGGATTAGATTTCCCAATTAGATTTTATTCTAATAAAATAATAATCCTCAGTGCTGTATGCAGTACTTGCTGCATGAGCCATCATCTGAACGTTCAGCAATACTATTAGGATCATGAATGGGTACATAGACTTGGCTGGTTTAGAAAGATTCTGGATATTAAATGATGAATTGATTTAGCTCAGCCTCCTCTAGCCTTGTACTCTGGATTAATTGGACCTCTGACTCCCAAAAATCCTAGCCAGCAGGCCTAGATGCTAAGAATTTTGTCTTAAAATATAACAAGAGAATGATAGATTAGAGAAGGCTAAGAAATATATTTTCCAAATGTAATTAATTGGCCAGAGTTGAATCTTGATAAAAGTAGACCATCCTATCCCAGTCCCTAATTCTAATACTACATGGGAGATTTGATGCTCAAACAGTGATGTGACTGGGCTATCTAGTAGGGTTGCTGAAGTAGCTTTTTTGAATTTGATTCTTATCAGATGTGTTGTACATTGTAATTCTCATCATCCCCAGATAGTATGTTGGCTGTGGGGAATGAGTTTTATAGCCTAAAGCAATTGGGAAATGCTTTCTTGAGGAAGGCTAGGCTAGAATATTGGATTTTTATCAGATAAGCTTAGGTTCAGATCCTCACAAAGTTCAGATTCTGCCCAACCCACTTGACACATTTGTTGTAAAATAACACTGAATGAGAAAGTAAAATGATATTGAGAGGATCCAGTGAACACAGTAAGCTTTCAAATAAAGTTGTTAAAACTGGCAAATATTCATCCCAAATATCCAAACACATTTTGGACGAGCTGACAACTTAGTTTACCTCAGTTTCATTCTCATTTCTTTTTCCCTTGTACAATCCTACTGATTTTGAACTGTGTTTAAAAATGACTTTCAGTGTTACATATATTTTTATACTGTGAATCATAAATGAGAGAATTATTTTTGAATATGTTTTATTTATTATACAGGAATTCCATCCCCACCTATGAAGGTGCATGTTCTGAATGTAAGAGCCCACACAGTACATGTATCCTGGATCCCAGGGTTTGATGGTTATTCACCTTTGAGCTCCTGCAGTGTTCTGGTAAATAGTAAATTATATTTAACACTTCTATAGTGCTTTTTGATGTGAAGTTTTATATAATAGATGCTATTTTTATTTTCAGCAGCAGCAATGCTGCAGATTAAAGGATGGGTGAGGTACTGTTTCTACTGAGTGTATTATTGAAAACTGAGAGTACAGTCTTCTTTTTCTCAATCGGACTTCCAGTCCCACCAAGGGCTATCTTATCTTGGAATGGTACAAGTTGTGATCCAATGAGAGAGGAGGTGGGAAGGTTGTTTTAAACCTTAAAACCCCCTATTTTATGGCAGCCTTTTCTCAAAGGAAGCTTGAAAATAATAAAAAGTTATAAAAAGGGAAAATATCCTGAATGGGAAAAAAGCCCTGAAAGCACTTTAGGAAGCAGAAGTGATCCATTTCGGAGGTGAGGAGAAAATTTGCTTCCACAGAGATGAGAGTCCTATACTTGACTAATCCTTTTTGTTTCTCCACTATAATAATTCAGGGTGGTGGAGGAATGAAAGTGTTGTCAACTCAATTTTTTATGCTTCCATAATCAATAGTTCATAATAAAAAGATAGTATTTATAAAATATTAACATTTAATTACACTGAAAACCTGTTCAAATGTATTTTAAGGCTTGGTAAGTGTCACAACTCCTTACCCTAAAGTTTTGAAATGATCAGTAATGCCAACAATAAAATCTTAGCAAAAAGAATAACATTTCCTGACAGATGTCCTTCTCTTATCCTTTTTATCAAGTTGAGACAAGTTCATTGTGTGTTTCTGATTGCAGAAGGGACTGGGGGAAAGTGCCTTTATTCTGTAACTGTCACATTTAGAACTGTCCTCAAGCCCAGAACAATCCCCTGAATATACTGGAAGACTCTGCTCGGTGTAGTGGCTTTGGGGCACAGGAGGAAGACTTAAGGAGAAATGAAGAAATTGTGCAAAATTCAAGCAGGAGCATACATGTATAAAACATGTACCTCCATGTTTTAGGGAGTGGTTGGCAAGATGTGAACAGTCCAGCTCTTTGCTGCTGTTGCATACTGGTAGTCCTTGACTTTTGATTTATTATTTAGCGACTATTATGGACCCTCCAGAAGTTACTTACAATCTGGTTCCAAAGTTCTGATGTCCAGCCCCCAGGTCATATGACCGCTTTCTAATTGCTCAGCAACTGGCCCACATTTACAGTCTTTTGCAGCACCCTGTCTTTGCATGACCACAATTTATGACATTTTTGCCAGAAACTGGTGTTTATTTCTTGTTTCTGGTAAAAAAAAGTTCCATAGCAAATAAGAGGTTCATTTAATAATCACAGCATTTGCTTTATGAGCACGACAAAGAGGTCATAAAATTGGATCCGGACACACAGTGACCCATTTCATAATCCTCACAACTTACAGTCTTAATTGTACACTCAGTTATGGTCATAACTCAATAACGATCTGTATTATCTATTGTATTTGCTTGCCTTTTCTTTGTAATCCAATCAGTACAGTTTTTCAAAGGACACAAGGGTAGACAAGTATTTTAGTGGCTCCCCCTCTACAATAAATTATGGCCTTTCGAATGTTGGCCTTGAATCACACCTACCCTAATGAGTACAGGTAGCTTTATAGATATGGGTTCTACTAAAAATCATAATTGAAGCTAGAAAGGGCAAAGTAGGGGCAGCTATCATGATCCTGATCCATCTCCATTAGCATCCAGTCTACTTGCAATGAGCATTTCCATGTGTGAAGTCTATATTTCTTTGGAACTGTGCCCCATTCTAACTCAGGGGATCACTTTTTCTTCTTTCTCTTTAAATGCTTTTGCTTTTTGCCAGAATCTTTCTTTACCATGTTATCTGTGGGGGCATGTTGTTTATGCTGGCTTCTGAATGCCCTGCCTTTTTCCCACTGCTATTGTTTATTAGGCTGGGTTTTAATTGCATTCCACATTCTAAGTGATAGCTGGAATGTTCAGTGTTCATTGCTGTATAAGCTTCTCACAAATGAATTGATGAACTTTTGAACATCTATCCATTTTGTTTTGTATTCTATCCAACAGGATTCCTCTAATCAACAAAGGGAAAACATAAACATAATCAAATGTTTCATAAGCTTAGACAGTGGCCACTTAACATTTAAATATCTCACAGTGCTGCTGTGTACATTTTTGTTTTCAGGCAAGCCATGCCAGATGAAGAACTGTGGGCTTCTGTATAAATGAGTGCTGTCCAGTCATTTTCACTTCTACTGAAAAGGGGGAGACTTTTTTCCTTTCTCTTGGCTTCTCTGTAATTTCTGGTTTCACAGTAACTCTCCTTAGATGTGACATTCCTGGAATCGAGGACTGCCAGCTTCTGCACAGTTAACTACTTGAGTTCTTTTGAAGCTTTTGCTGAGCTTAGCCTAATTACAGATTGCACAAGACTGCAGCTTTAGGATTAGGTCAGAGTTAATTTTACCTGTAGTGCAGCAGAAATTATACATTAATGCCATATAAATTAATTCTGTAATTTCACTGGGCCTACTTTCATGATGATCTAGTCTGTTTATAGTTCATAAAAGTAAAGAAGGAAAGTATTACTTAGTATTTTGCCTGAAAGGAAGCAAAAAAGACCAACTCTGAAAATGTAAAAACACTGCAGTTATGTATTTGTTACTATTCTAACCTCTCCCTACCCTTATAGAGTTGTGCAGGGAGATACCCTTACTTTAACAACATTCCTTTTTTTTTTGAGAGGGAATCTCTCAATCCCAGGGTCACTCAGTACATCAGAGGTATTTATGGAGATGAGAATGGTTATGGTCCATCCAATATTCTAGCTTTTATACAGCAATAGTGGTAATAATTGACAAACCACATTTCCTAGTGTACTCAAAAATCACTAGCTTTTAAAGAAGAAAATTTTATGCACTCCAAGGCAAAGAAAAACAGTTGTTACATAGAGTATATAGGTTCCGATTAAATTAATAATCAAGCCTTATGTTCCGATGTTCAAGTTACCTTGCAGGTTTGGTTACACATATTTATGAGTAATATGTTACTGAGCGTTTAACTCCAGATACCTACTTTTGGAACTTGAATTAGGTTTTCCTTTTGGAACTCATGACATTAGGTATGTTTCAAAATAATTTTATTCTTATAAATAATTTTTATTAAAGATGTTTTTTCTACAGAGTAAAAGTAATACATATTTTAAGTTAAAGATAAGAGAAATAAAAAAAAGTAGTAGAAAAGTGAAAAAGAAATATAGAAGGGAGAAAAGAGGGAGGAAAAATGGAAAAGAATAACAGATAAGTGGCTTTTGGTCTTCTTAACAGTAATTATAAATACTTTTATATTTTACCTTGAGACTCTTTTATGTTAATTGTATTAGCATAAATTTAAAATGGGAAAGAGGCATTTTTTAAAATGGGAAATATATTCCAGAGAAGGTAGATTTTTAAAATATTTATTTTATGATTATTGTGATTGTGAAAGAGGCATTAAGGGAAACTTAATTTTTTACCACTAAAAAAGACAATGGCAAATAGAAAAGCTGGCTAAAATAGAAATAAGCCAGTCTTTCCTAAAAATAATGCTGTCATGGGTAATGTCTATTAAAATATTATACACTAAGAGTCAGCTATTGCTGGGTATGCAAAACCATTAAATTCAATTCCTAATGTCTTCAAATGTTGCTGAGAAAGAGATTTATCTGAAAGCCTGAACTGCTGATGACTAGTTGGATTAGTAGTTTAATTCACTACACTGTAAAGTGGCTTCCCATGTCTACTGGTTATTAGCTGAGCAGTACCTTCACTCTCTTCAAGTTGGCTGTGCTGTGGGAAGTGAAGTCTAAAATATCTGGAAGTTTGCTACAATCAAATAGTTTGGACTGAAGACTTAAGACCATTCCTCCTTATTCCTTTTGTGATTGTTTCCTGACGAATGGAAAAGCCCAAAGAGATCACAAAGTAGCAATTGCATATAGACAGAAAGCCAAATTCCTTAAAAAATGCAAGAACACAGAGTCACTTCTGTAGAGCAGGTTTGTAATCTTCACCCTTTGAGATCCTGCTATGGTTTTAAATAATTGCTTCATGCTGCTAAGGAAATGTCTTTCCTTGCTGATAGCCAGGCAACATCAGGATTTCCTGAAGCTTGATTCATTCGAAGGGCAAATGTTTTCCCTTCCTTTTAGCACCTAAATGAAATCTAAGGAAAGAACTGGCAAATTTATGAACAGGTTAGCCTGGCTTTTCAGTTTCCTACGATATAGGAATAAAGTCCATTTAAACCATTCTCATTACTTTTTAACCATTCTGAATAAGCAGCTTTTAGAGATTATAATAGGCAGTGGAAAATGCCTTATTTTTCCTGGTGTTGTCATGTTGATGGTATTCGTATTGCATTGTTCACTCCGGAAATACAGTCATGTAAAAAAGAAAATACACCCTTTTTGGTACTATGCATCAGGACAGTAAAAAATCATCTGGTCCTTAGCAGTTCTTAAAAATAGGTAAGTACAACCTCAGATGAACAACAACACAAGAGATATTACACCATATCATCCTCTATTTTACAAAAAGCCAAAATGGAGAAGCCATGTATGAAAAACTAAGTATACTGTACCTTTATGATTAGGTGCTGCTAATAAATGCCCTTGATCAAGTGATCATCAGTAAGTGTGACTACCTCTGTAAAAGCCAAAGTTTTGCTGATCTCCAGCACTGAGATGTGTGTGTTAGCACAATGCCAAAGAGTAAAGACATCAGCAGTGATCTTATTGCTGCCCATCAGTCTGGAAAGGGTTATAAGGCCATTTCCAAACAATTTAAAGTCCATCATTTTACAGTGAGGAAGATTATTCACAAGTGGAAAACATTCAAGACAGTTGCCAATCTTCCCAGGAGTGGACCTCCCAGCAAATTCACCCCAAAATCAAACCATGCAGTGCTCATAGAAATTGCAAAAAATCCAAGAGTTACATCTCAGTTAGCATGTTAAATCTTAAAGTTCATGACAGTACAATGAGAAAAAGACTGAACAAGTATGATTTGTTTGGAAGGTTTGCGAGGAAAAAGAACATGGCAGCATAGCTTAGGTTTGCAAAGTTGCATCTGAACAAATCACAAGACTTATGCCTTCTGAAAGACTGTCCTTTGGACAGACAAAACCAAAGTGGAGAATTTAGGCCATAATGCACAGTGCAATGTTTGGTGAAAACTAAACATAGCATATCAGCACAAACATTTAATATCAACCACCAAGCACGGAGGTGGAGGGGTGATGATTTGGGCTTGTTTGGCATTCACTGAACCTGGGCACCTTGCAGTCATTGAGTTGACCGTGAACTCCTCTGTATATCAAAGTATTCTAGATCAAATGTGAGGCCATCTGTCCGACAGCTAAAACTGGGTCAACATTGAGTCATGCAACAAGACAAATGATCTCAAGCATACCAGCAAATCTACAACAGAATGGCTGAAGAAAAGAATCAAGGTGTTGCAATGGCCCAATCAAAGTCCAGCCCTCAACCTGATTGAAATGTTGTGGTGGGACCCCAAGAGAGCTGTGCATAAACAAATGCCCACAAATCTCAATGAACTGAAGCAATGTTGTAAAGTAGAGTGGGCCAAAATTCCTCCATGACAATGTGAGAGACTGATGAAGTCATACAGAAAATGATTACTTCTGAGTTATGGCTGCTAACAGTAGTTGTACAAACTATTCAATCATAAGGTACACTTAGTTTTTAACACATGGTTCCTCCATTTTGACTTTTTTTTGTAAAATAAGTGTACTTTCTTTTTCACATGACTGTGTATATTGTTGTTGTTCAGTTGCACTGTCATGTCTGACTCTTCGCAACTCCATGGACTGCAGCACGCCAGACCTTCCTGTCCTGCACTGCCTCCCGGAATCTGCCCAAACCCACACCCATCGCACTTACTGTGCTACTAAACCATCTCATCCTCTGCTGTCCCCTTCTCCTTTTGCCTTCAATCTTTCCCAGCATCAGTCTTTTCCAATGAGTCCTCTCTTCACATTATGTGGCCAAAGTATTTGAGCTTCAGCTTTAGTATCTGTCCTTCCAGTGAAGTCAGGGTTGATTTCCTTTAGGATTGACTAGTTTGATATCCTTGCAGTCCAAGGGACCCTCAAGAGTTTTCTCCAGCACCACAATTTGAAGGCATCAGTTCTTCAGCACACAGCCTTCCTTATGATCCAACTCTCACAGCCATACATTATTACTAGGAAAACCGCTGTGTCTGTACACACACACACGTACCCTCCTTCTCATACTTCCCTGCACTCAAATTAAAAAGCAATTACTTGAGTTGAGCTGCATAAAAGTGCAAACTTCAAAAATATTGGGTAATATCTGCCAATCACATAAAAGTTTGTGTTGTTTAGCATCAACATCTGACATAATTAAAAAACAGAAGATATAAAATACACAAGTTTTTTAAATAGCTGGATGAAATTCAAAACTTTAGGTACAAAATCATCTCAGTGACCTTGGATCAGTCAATCTCCAGCCCTAGGAAGAATGAAATGGCAAATCACTCCAAAAACCTTTCCAAGAAAAACTACAGGGACTAGTTCAGGAAGTTATCAGGAATCAATGCTGACTTGAAAGCAGCCCTCCCAAAAGAAAAAAAAAGGCAAAACTAGTCTCATGATTGAGATTGTAAACTGATAATTTTAATCTGTAATAGATTATCATTACCAGATTAGACTTAATATTCAAGGACAAGGCCTTCTTTGAACCTGTTCCTTGTCTGAATTTTTTTACAGCAAGCTGTGAGCTAGCAGAGAATTCAGTAGGAGGAACAGATAACAGTGACCAGAAAAACTGTTTTAAATACCATGTGCTCAGCAGTATATGGCTAGTACTGCTCAATAACTAATAGCTATTCTGCTGAATAGTTTTACAAAGAATATATCCTCAGAATTGTAAATTGCCCCTTTTGGATGATTGGGTGACTACTTTCTCTAAATAAGCAAAACCTGATTCAGAGGTTATAAGAGGAATATAAGGCAATAAATTCCTGGGAATGAATAAATTTGTGAAAAATCTAATAGTAATTACAAATTGAGTTTTGTAACAACACAAAACACAATTACCTGATTTATCTGTAAAAAAGCATATTTTACATGGCATCAACTGCTTTGTGATGCCTAAACAAGACCTGGCAGAAGAGGGTGCCATAAGTAATGGAATCTGGTGGGTGTATGACTTTGTGTATTTCTGTTTATTATTTTAATTTTGTTTATATTATGGGTGAATTTATTATTTTTCAAGGTAACTTTTTTTTTACTTTATTCTGATCTTGATTGCTAGCTACCTAGGATCTTCAATAATGACAGCATACAAATAAGGCAAATAAACAGACAAGTCTGGTTTTTAAATCATAAGAATTTATAGTTTCTTTTTGTGTCACTGAGCATTACAAATTATTTTGAATTAAAATAATTTTGATTGCATATACACAATAAAAAATATGAAAAAGAGAAAAATTAAAAAGTGATATGTACTTTAACTATGGTATCGACATTTCAGTTCACTCAGAACTTTTCTTTTGTCTTTCTTTGATTCCAGTGACTCAAAATGCATATTTCTTTAAGCTGGATCACAGCATGATCCAGAATGATTTCCTCATAACTGTGTTGATCATTAGAGGGCAGGGCAACTATTGACAATATCTTGCTGCTCTCACTAATTCCAAGAAAAGGCTGCTACAAATTTTTTAGTTATTACAGAGAAAAAACAATGGGGACATTTTCTGCCACCTTCATTCCAGATGGAACTTCAGTTCTGGAGGAAAACAAAGGATCATTACCATTGTCACACTGGAGCTATAATACCACTAGAGATGCACTGAAGATCCTTGTTATCACAAAATATATGTAATGTAATGTGAGGATTCAACATCCCAGTTCTATGTACTTCTCCTCAAAAGTCATATAGAATTTTATAGGATTTTTACCCAAACATATTTATGAAGAGGAGAGGTATGTCAGAAACTTTTGCTTTACTATTTTTCATAAATAACCCACTCCATTTCCAATCAGAGAAGGCCATGACAAAGTTTTTAGAGATCAACAAGAAGTGTTAAATTTCAGTAAAAACATTTAAGTATCTTCACAATCATTAAAATAGTTGTAACCTTTTAAAACTGAACTAACCTTCTCTGGCTTTCCAAATCTTCTTGTGCTGGGCCATTTTGCACTTGCAGGGGAACCTGTGCATTTTGTCGAGGCAACGTGGGACCTGAGGAAAGTTAAATTATACTTTTTATTTTATTACAATATCATTTGTAAAAATGATCCATTTTTAAAAAAAAGTTCCATCACATTTTGACATTTTACTTATGTATTATTTCCTGTAATTTTAAATAAAACCATATACATCTCATAAAATTTAGAATCTCCATCAAATGTGCCTTATATCTTTATGCATTCAAAGAATGAAGAGGGGGATATGGGTGCCATAAGAATCAATAAAAAATTTGTACAGGCAGATAAAGATACACTGATTTTATTAATATCACAAAACTGAATAAAAACCTGCACCTCCTCCCTTTTACTGAAGGGTGAACTCTATGCTCCTAAATTTCCTTTCAAGAAAAATACTACAATAAGCCAATCTTACAGACACACAATAGATATGCATTTTAAGTTAAATACATCTATGGAGATCTCAAATTGCTGACCACTGTATAATAATCTAATTGGGTGATATGGAAAATGGAATAATATATTTCATATAATTGATTTAATATACAAATTACAATACATACCAGGACCCTGACATAGTTAAAATGGAAGCTAAACAAAATTGCCTCCAGATGCTAGTGATTCAGAAATTCCCAGAGCTAATAGCCTGAAAATATTTTAGATACCTTCAATACAGTAACTAGTTTGATTCCAAAGGATTATACTCAGTTCTGAACATTGGTTAATGTATCACTGAATGCAGGGTTTCTATATTTTAAAAGACAGCCATGAAAGAAAAAGCTGCACTAATTTTTATTATCTTTCTTCCTCTTAAAAAAAGACAGAAGTTTATACACACAGTGTAGTTAAAAAGAGTTGTTTAACAGTGAGATGAGCAGCATATTAGATAGACAGACAGATAAAAATGCAAGCAGTTGTATTATATGGAATGATTAGAGTTCCACATTATTGAACCCTGTGAAGTCAGTTGAATTTATTATATTGAATTCACATCCATCACTAGCCATACAGACCAGCCTTGCTGTCTAATCTTGCTGATTCTTTTCTGTAGGCAGCAAATATGAGAACATTTTAATGCTGTATTGTAAACAATATCTCCACCAGGTAACAAGCTTTTTTTTTAAACACCATGAAACCTTTCAAGATGCAAATAATTTTCAACAAGTGTTCTGGGTAATCCTATTTTGTTTTACCAGACTGTAATAAATTTACAAATTTGAAAATTTGGAATGTTGAATAAAATAGTCTGCCTTTCTCCAAACAATGGAAACTTCTGTTACTCATCAACTAGACTTGTAAGATTTTGGTGATTTTAAAATTGAAGGCTGCCTCATGCTTAAATTCACATGGATTTTATGCATTATGTGATAAGTTAGGGCAACCTGAGACCCTAACTACCAACAGGTGCAGCTGCTCCAATCAATCATGATGTGGGATATTAGAAGTTATAGTTTAACAGGATTTCTGGTTTGGTATGGTGATTGCCTGATCTATCATCTCAATCTTCTCTCAATTCTTAAGTTTTCTGATAATTTCTAACAGAAATTAACAATCAGTAAATGTGTAAGAATGTTAATATTTCTCCTTAATTCACGGCTCTTTAAGAAGGAGATAAGGAACCAAAATCATGCCAACTGAAAAAACTCCTCTGGTGCTTCAGTCTCTTTCTTCAAGTAAAAGAAAACAGTAAGAAACTGTAGCTGCAGCTAAGCTAGTTGAATCTGTATCTAAGTTAAAAGTCCCAGTCCCCAAGGAACTTCAAAAAGCTATTTTAACTTCCGATTTCTCTGAAGATTTAGAGACCCTAGAGAATCCATCTACTTTGGATGTGCTTGTAATTTTAAAATGGCTTTTTCATGATTTCATGAAGCAATTAAAAATTTATGTAGATGCTCTTAATATATATTTTGGGACATAGTTTCTTCCTCTTAGATAAGAATGTGCTGGAGCCTCAAGAAACAAACTGGCTCTTATGAGTACTGATTAAGTCATCCTGAATTTGCTGATAACTAGTACATCAAAGTTTTTGATAGGCTGCAGAAAGAAAATAAAGCTACCCAGGATGAATTACCCTATTTACTGGGTCTCTTAAGCAGAACTAATGCACATTTTAAATGTTTTTTTACAACCCCAAATCAAATCAGTCTTCAGTATTTGTCTGGAAAAACTCCTGCCTGAGATGTTTTCATTAAATCCTGAATGCTAGCTAAAAATAGAAGTACCATAGCACTTCAATTTTCGTTTCATTCACCATAGAAACCCTGCCCAGTTTTCTTAGAGCAACCACTCATGCTAATATTGTAAAGACAACTTTTATTTTCTAATCATTCCATTCCAAACATTATTGACCTCCACAAGTAATTAATTATGCTACATAAACTATTTAATGAAGAATATTTGGAGGCAGGTTTATTTTTATTTCCTGCTAGTTTTTTTCTTTTTCTGAATTTTGGCATCAACAAATTTTCTGATCTAGAAACCAAAAGTTGCTTGATTAGGATTAATTGGAGAAATGAAGTAGTAGAATTGTACCTTAAATGTTTTGCCAAATTAATTATTTTGTTACAGAATACAGATACATTATAAAATACAAATAACAACTAAATGCAGTGGTGTTTCTACAATAGAAAGTAGAATGCTATGATTATTAAAGTAAATTAAGCCTTTCAAATAGAAAATCTGTATCATTAAATATAATTTCTTGTGTATGGAAGAACAGGGCTGCTTATATCATACAAGTTAATTAGAAACTGCAAGGTACTTTGAATTAATTTGTAATATGAAAAGTTTGTATCTTTAAACTAAATACTAAAGCCTACACTATATTATTACTTCTGAGTACTAAAAGAGGGGGAGGAGAGCTGCTGGGAAAAGATGTTTATTTTTAACCTCTAACATCCCTCTTTGCACCAATTGACTGATTTGCAGTGTTCATAAACATTTAAACCCCCTTAAAAACCATACTGAAAGTATTAGTATTTGTTGTGATGCATTGTGTATATGGAAGCCATTTTGTTAATTTTCTGTTGTGAATATATGCTTTTAGCACAAATCTGTTGTTGTTGTTCAGTCGCGCAGCCATGTCCGACTCTTCATGACCCCATGGACTGCATTATGCCAGGCCCCCCTGTCTTGCACTGCCTCCTGGAGTCTTCTCAAACTCACACCCATCACACTGACTATGCTATCTATCCATCTCATCCTCTGCCGTCCCCTTCTCCTCTTCCCTTCAA
>JANHZU010008590.1:248076-263076 GCA_032468055.1 Acrochordus granulatus | reverse complement strand
TTTGGCCACATAATGCGCAGAGAGGACTCATTAGAAAAGACTGTGATGCTGGGAAGGATTGAAGGGAAAAGGAGAAGTGGACAGCAGAGGATGAGATGGATAGGTAGCATAGTCAGTGTGATGGGCATGGTCTTGGGAAGACTCCGGGAGGCAGTGCAGGACAGGGGGGCCTGGCGTACTGCAGTCAATGGGGTCGCAAAGAGTCAGACACAACTGCACGACTGAACAACAACAACAGATTTTGCCTTGAGTTGAGAGAAACGTGTTGTTTATACCAAGGCTTTCCAAAGTTTTTAAGATCAGTGGCAGCAACATCTGTAGGTCAGGTCAAACAACAGATTTTGCCTTGTTTGACCTTACCTGCAGATGTTGCTGCCATTGATCTTAAAAACTTTGGAAAGCCTTGGTATAAACAACACATGTTTCTCTCAACTCATAGAGACAAGAAATAAACGTTTTGGCTTTACAAGTTGCCTCTACAATTAGGATGAGGATTTTGCAGCTCTGTAGTCTCATACAGCCTTGGAAACTCCCTTAGATCAAGTTAGGGATGCAAATTCTCCTTTTTGTGGAAACATATAAAAAATGCACTAAAGCTCTGAAATAGGATTTCAGTGATTTAAAAAAAAACAGAATGCTCTCATTTCCCCCAAAAAAACTCTTTATCAAGATTTTTATTCCATACAAATGCAAGCTGTTCCAATAGATTCTGTTCAAATATGTTCATTTTAATTACCTCTAATTCACCAAATAATTGGATTATACTAACTAACATCAGTTAGCCATAATGTTTGGAAATTATGAGTTGAAGTTCAATCCTTCTGGAGGCTGCACAGTTTAATCTGTTAATAATTGAATTATGCAGAGTTTTATTGATACAGACAATAAGAGCATCTTTAAATCATTATTTTACAGTAAATGAATTCAAGGTTAGGAAGGATTTTTTTCTGTCTATGCTGGTATGACTTCTGAGAAAGGTGGTGTTCAAATAGCATTTTGAGATTAATAAGTCTCATGCACACCAGATAGTAACTCATGTGATTAGAAGAGATCTATGAATATTTGTCTTACTCCTTCTGGGACCTACCATCACCTGTCTTCTGCCAAACTGTACATGCAGTGTTCTGTCCTACATTGGAAGCTCCAGTGAATGGCAAAAAATTTGGCACCAAGGAATTGATTGGTCATGAAGTCCATTTTACCTGTGATCCTGGATTTCAACTTGTTGGTTCCAGTTCTCGAGTCTGTCAGCCAAATGGCAGCTGGACGGGAGGAGTTCCATACTGCAAAGGTACTGGCTATTCCTTGGCCTGGGCACAGAAACCTGCCATCTATTTGTCCAAACAAATCTATTCATATGTAGCTAGAAAAATGCCATCATAACATTCATACTTATATTAAAAGTTGTCCTAGAAGAATATGCTAAATTGAGATCAATCTCAAGCTGCACTGAAGCAACTGATGCAACATTGTACAGATTCCTCTTATGTTAATAGTAGTCTGGCAAGGGGTGGGTCACTCTTAGGTTTTAGGATTAATGGGATATCAAAGAGCAGGAGAGTTGAGTTCAGGAGGGGAAAAGAACAGCTTACTGAAGCTGCCATTTGAATTTCAAAGCAAGGAATATCTTATTGGCATCATTAGAAACATCCTGAAAATGCAAGCAACTCTTTCAGAAATATATTGGGGATGGGAAGGACATTGTCAAAAATGTGGAATTTATTTTGATTTGTGATCATCCTGAAGGAGGAGCTAAACAAGTTGGAGTCCAATTCCTTAAAGTGTATGTATCAGCATGAACTTAAAAGAGAATTGGAAGGCCCCAACTCTCCTCAGCCTCTGAAAGGCTCTAAAGGTCTGTCTCTTCCCCAGGTGTAGGTAGTAGGTAGGCAAGTAGTTGAGCCCAAAATATGTGCAGCTGTGTTCTGAGTTTGTGATGGAGTCTCCACTATTATGGTTACTCTCAACTTGCTGAATAAGGTTATTATAAGCGCTACAGTTGTTTTTTCCCAGGCTAACTTAATACCAGACATAACTGCATTGCTAATTACATCTTGGGATACTGCTTATTTAAATAAATTAGCATTACAAAAATAGGAGAGCCACAATTATGAAACTGCTGATCAGTAATTTCTCATTAATTTAATGTATGTTTATATTTAAAACCTACAGTACTGTTTCTTGTCTTTTGCTTATAAAATGTAATTAAGGGAAATTAACTGCTACACACTTTGTTTTCTGTATGCTTTCTTCCTCCTTTCATTGCTCCTCGGTTTTTAATAGTCTGACAAACAGCTACCCTGCTGAAGCTTTTTCCTTTCTTTTGTCTTAAGCCAGGGGAAAAAAGGTAACTTGTTAAATTACTGTCTCTCAGATTACCATTAAAATGCAGGTGTAGAGAAAGGAAAACTGAATCTTCAGAATGGTTTTAAAAATGTTCTTTGAAATCCCTAGGATCTGGTGGTTTTTCTATCAAATCTTTTAAGATGTGCACAAAATCAGATAAAATTTCATAACAAAGAATGAAGTGTTTTAGCAAAGTCATGTGAAACAATTTTAAAAGGAAGGAAAGGAGCATCAGGATATTTTTTTCCAGGTGCATAATAGGAAAGAAGAGGGAACACGGCTTAGCAGGCAGGAGCCAACAACCTTCTGAGGTGCTGCCCAACTGCCTTTCTCATAGGGATGCGTTGGGTTTCTATTCCCCTTGGAATTTTTACTACTGCAGTCCATAGCTTGGTTTGGCCCCTTTTTGATTCGCTCTTTATTTTGCCATCTTCTCCTCTCATACCAAATTTGGTCCAGTTCAGTTTTGTGCTGGAGCTACAAAATCCTGGGCCTTTTTGCATAGTTTTCTTCCAATGTTCCATTGAGTTGTCAGGAATAATACAAATAGAGTTTGCTAGTATGGGAATTTTTCCCTTTTCATCAGCCTGGGAAAGCTCTTGCTTCTCTACTGAAAATACCATCATCTCTGAACAAAATGGAGAAATTTGGAGAATTCTGAGAGTTTGGGAAAGGATAAAAATCCTTCGGAAAAAATCCACAAGGGAAAATTTTGTTTCTCTGAAACTGCTTTATTCTTTTTTTCAAATGAAAAGACTTCCAAATGCAAAATGTACATGATCCAGGTCCTATGCACCACCTCAAAGACTAAAACTAAAGTTAATAAAAAAAGAAGGGTAGGAAAGAAGAATACAATTAGAGGCATCCATTCTTAAAGGGTTTGTCAGATTAAGAATGGCTGAGGTGAACTTGCATATACATCCATACATGTGCCCAATATGATAGAGGAGGAGGAATTAGCTTGATGCCTATATTTTTTTGTTCTGGACCATTTTGTTTAAATTTTCACATGGTCTTTCTTAGTGAGATTAAATTTTTCAGGCTCTTGCACACAGTTGCATAGCCCAGGCTGTTTGTTTAAAAGAATTCCCATCTCATTGTGCACAAGGCTAATTCCCACTAAACCTGTGCCTGAACTACTGTGAGAAGGCTGCTTCCAACCCTCCATTGTGGCTGAAAATATGGAAATGTATTTAAGCAGATGTGACCCACAGTGTTAGCCCTTTATTTTTATTTAGAAGAGAGGGAGGAATGAAGACAGCATTCCATAGAAACTACATACTGGAGAATCTTTTTTCACAGTGACCCTTAAGTTATGCAAAAAGGAGTTGGCAGCTGGTTTGTGGGCAAGGAATGTTGTCTTTGAAATATCCTAGAGCATTTCTTGTAATACAGCCCTCAGTACTATACCTGCTTCCCCAGGGGGCCAGATGAGAATCTCAGTCCTGTGGAAGTTGCAAGAGTATGTGTGGAACAAGGGGAGAGAGTAAAACCCCTTTAAGTGCTTATTCAGTAACTTCATGATTTGGAGGCCTCTGATTATTTGGAATATTTCATTAATAGCAACAGCTGACATTTGGCAGATGCAAAGCTACAGTCACCTTACATGGTACTGATGGCCGGTTTTCTCAAGAAACTCCACATTGCACTGATTATTTCAATGCATAACAAAAGGAGAGGTGAAAAGGGCCTTGGTTCAATAAGAACTGAGGAGTCATCTGCTCTGTTCTTTCAAAGAAAGGAATTCTATGAGTCTTTACTCATACCTGTAAGTTGGTGCCTTCAAGAACTAAATGTGGACTTTTCAGTCCTCATCTCTTTCCTGCAATTGTAGAAAAAAATGGGGGATCGCTTTTGCAGCTGTGTTGGAGTTCTGCGGACCTTTCAGCCCCTTAGAAAAGCACCACCATAGTGGAGATGATCCCTGATCCCAGTTCCAATCTTGAGAGGCATGTTAAAGCTTCCATTTTGAGTGCTGCCAATAGGACTAGGTTTTGGGTTAGAAGCTAAGAGTGAGGGCCTGTCTTAGCAGAATGAACTGGCGAGTCCCTCTCTTCCATATAACTGAACTGGTTTGAGGAAAAGTCATAAATATTGCTATTCAAAGCACAGAAAGCTCTGTGAATCTTTGAAGTTCAAGATCCAGAATCATTTAAAGTGTATCACTATTTGCTTCTAAAATACTTAAAGATATCCTCTGCCCTTTCAATGAAGAGAAAGGCTATAACTTTCCACCCGTGCCAAAAGATGGGTGAGCATTCATTCAGCTGAAGATGATAAGAAGTAGAAGGAAGTAGCAAGTTCCTGAAATTACATCTCACTACTTCACCTTTTGTGGATTTGTTCAAATGTACTTGCAGTACGTGTGATGATGTACAAAAGCCAATAGAGGGGCTACATTATCCCTTGCTATCAAGTGATTCTGCTTCTGTCTTCTCAGGACAAGTGCTTGTTTTCTGTAGACAGCATTTTATAAGCTTACACAGTGCAGCTTGTGAGATGAAAGAGACAAAATTTCTTATGTCTAATTTCCTTCTTTAATCAGATATTAGTCTGTGCACAAATCATCAGTGCCAGAATGGAGGGACATGTACAGAGACAGGTCACCAATTTCAGTGCATTTGTTCGCAGGGATGGACCGGCCCCAACTGCCAGTATCAAGTCCAGACAGGTTTGTATTTTGCTTGTGTGTGTGAAGGATGTGGAAATGAGGACAATGCAAGGCTAAGTCAGAGAGATTTGCAATTCTTAGGATGAGCAGATCTGACTTGAAAACCTGTGTCTCACTCTACCTTCCATATGTCAGGGAAGATTAGTATATGGCAAACAATGGTCAGGTCACATCATAATTAGCTGTTTAAACAAGGGTTTACAGTGAACTGTATGCTGGTGATTTTCTCTGTTTCTGCAAAAGGAGAAAAATGTGTGTGGTCCTGAGCTAATCTAATATGGTTTAGAAAAAAAAATTGCATAAAACAATTATAAGGAAAATAAAAGAAGAGACAGTGTCAGGAGGAAGAGGAACAGTTTTTATTTATTTGTTACATTTACATCTCAAGACAGTCAAAATTTAGCATTTCCTCCTCTATTTTTTTCTTCACAGAAACCCTCTGAGGTAGGTTGATATGACAATAACTATGCCCAAAATCTACCAGCAACACTTCATGGTTTTCCCAGTGCTAGTCCAACACCTGAACCACTATACCACACTGAATCCGATTCTTATTTTTATTGAAGAATTTTACACAATAATAAAAGCAGTATAAATTTACGAAAGAGAAAAAGGGTAAAGGAAATAATAAAAAGGAAGAAAAGGAAAAGTATAAAGAAGCCAGTTCTGATATTCTTTACAGCAGCTACAAATAAATTTGTCATCTGTTCTCTATCTTTAAGGTTACATCATAATTCCATTCTTCCCGTATTTTACCCCTTCTAGTCATCGTATCCATAAATCAGCAGGTGGTGTTTTTCCATTTTCAGCAAAAAGTCATACAGGGTTCTGGTCGCTAATAAATGTATTTACTGACTTCCCACTAATCAAACAAGTCAATTTTGTCATGTCTACAAATTCTGTCATTTTCACCAACCTTACACCTTCATTGTTGGTATTCAGAATCTTTCCATCATTGTGCAGCATATAATAACATATAACATGCTTCAGTTAATACATGAACAAAAACAATATTCCAGAAGTTTTTTCTAGTCAACTATCCATAAGTACCAACAAGTAAAATGCTGGTTTCAGACTTATATTAAGCCTTAAAATTCTTTTTATCACTGTATGTATTTGCACCCAGATTCCAATTCTCAAGTTTCCAGGAAAAAAAGTTTTGGTCTTGCTCTGACTTCTTTGTGATCATGATTAGGATCACTACACACCCTAGCGAGATAATCTCAAGGGAATTTCTTGTCTTTTAGTACCCCCAGCATGGAGCAGAACAAATGATCCAGCTTTCAGTCGCAAGCCACGCTGTGCCCAATTAGATCGAACGCAACACTGCAGCTGTGAAGTGGGCTTCCATATGAGTGGCACTGCAGAAAACAGTATTTGTCAGGGTAAGAGATCATGTAACAGCACACCAGAACAAACAAAGTGATGAGTTGTTTCTCCTTCCAATCAGTTTAACCCCAGTTTCAACATCAAAATATAGTATTGGTGGCACTAGTATTTCATCTCTGTATTTCACACTTTGAGGTAGTCCTGACCATAATCATGAATACTAATACTACTTTTATCATAAGGTTACAGTAACAGAGTCTTGCAAATCTGGATGCATCTCTCCTCTCCTGCCTTTACATTCCAGAGAACTAGGGAGGGTCAATGCTTTCTCCACCCTGCATACTGTTTTAGACTCAGCTTTCTCTTATCAAACTGTTATCTAGGCTGTGGGTCTTCCTCCTGCCTTTCATGGTTATTCTTGCAGCCCATTACTTCAAGCCACCTTGCTTATACTTCCCAGAATATTTATATTCAGACTTACCTCAAACTTAGAGATAATAAATGAATGTGATTGAGATAGATGTGAATTTGCAAACAGGTTACCTGATGATTTATCAAAAGTATTCTTGGTCAACAGCATCTGTAGCCAACTGTGATGATAGCAAAATGACAACAGCATATGTTTGTCATCACACAAATGTCATCATTACATGCATCCTGAAGCTTGACACAAATATGGTAGCTGTGGCATTTGCATGATGACATAATCACGTTCATCTTATCATTTACCCCACCTTGCAGATACCCATATTTCTGGGCATCCAGAAAATAAATTTGCATTTCTATTGAAATATCTTACTTAATTCAATGCCTGTCTGCCAAAGTCAATAATATCAATCTTCTTTGATTGACATCATAAAACCCCTTACTGTGGACCCTCCAACATTAGGATGTTTAAAAATTATCCTGGAAAAATGTGGTGTGAATCGCTGAACAGCTTAATTTTCCATTATTTTCCCACAAAAGAACAAAGAAATAGATATAATAAGTCTATCCCCGTATCTTATTTTTTTATAAACCTAATCCCATAAAAGTGATTGTTGAAAGGCACGAATGTTGGGTTCTTGGGACTTCTAAGTTACTCTTCTGTCAAAATCAATACCCTGTGCTTTTGTCCACAAACACATTGTTAATAGCTCCCTGCTATGAAAAAGTTGCCTGCTCTCAGTCATGCTTACTGGTGATCCAAACCTGGATCCCTCGAGCTGCAGATGCACTCTGACTATCATAGACTCACATTCTAGTGTTTTCCGTAAGCTTTCCTGCCCATTCTAGTTCCTAAGTGTACTGAACAGTTCAAGTTTGCACCTTCTCATCTTCAGTCCTTCTGCCTTTTTTCTTATTGCACGTTTTTTTCCAGCTTTAGTTTTCAGTGAATGGCGGCACAAGCAAGCATTCCTTCAGCAGGGCTTGGTTGCTTCTACGATTTCTATCTTTACTCAGTTTTACTCTGATTTTTAAAAGCAATAGCTAATGGCTAGATCTCAGCTTCACAGATCTGTGCTCCCCCACCCCAACACACATACAAACACACACACCAGAGAAATCCAAAAACAATTTTTTAAAGAATTAATCCACAGTGTGTATACATTTAAAGCAAAATAAACTATGTAACTTTGATCTGTAGGAGTTATGTTCCAGAAACACTTTGCATTCTCCTTGCTAGCCCAGCCATGCAATGGGGTATTTTGTTCTTGCAAGAATGTCATGTCAGTTTCTTTCCTGCAGATGTGAATGAATGTGAAATTTACAAGCTGGAGGGAGCCCCTCGTCTTTGTATGCATGCTTGCATCAACACTCCTGGCTCGTACCACTGCTCCTGCCCCCCTGGATACAAGCTTTTCAATGATGGGAAAAGCTGTGAAGGTGACCGAGAGCTTTCCTTTTACTAAACATGGAACAGATGGTATTTCATAGTAGCTTAATAACTTTTCTTCCTGGGTGTAGGCTTCATGCAGCATGTCATGTCACACAGAACATGAAATGTGTGTGCTAGGATTTGCACACATAGAAGCTTATCATTATTGCTTTCTTTTACTTTGGCTTAGAATGTTATATGACTTCAACTACAGTGGTTTGCAAATCATGCTTTATACTTTAGCACATCATAGGAGTCAAGTTTGTAATAGCTTGTTGAACAAATTATAATTAAAACAAATATGATTTAATTTTCATATGAACCTGGTCAGTAGGCTTTTTTGCAGTTTGGCTTAAACTATAAACATATTCCTGAGACTAGGTTTCATTTTGCTCAATAGGATTTGGTCTAAGTAGACACAGCTAGAATGATGGTGTGAATTGGGTCTACCTTATAACTTAGAAGAACATAGGCAGAGAAGCATGGATTTGCTGCTAGTTTTGCTATGACAATACTTGCTTCAACAATACTTGCCAAATGAAATGCTTCCCCAATGCCCCAGTATCTCCAGAATTATTAGTAACATTCTTCAAACAGAGGCTGAAAATAATTTTAGTTTGTATAACTTTACTAACTGATGATCAAATGAATATGCGTGCCAGATAGGTTATTCTGATGAACGTGTCTCTTTATTTGTTTGTTTATTTATTAAATTTATATGCCGCCAAATTAAAAAATGACTCTTGGCAGCTTCCAATAATTGTTGTTATTATTTGTTATAATAACAACAATTAAAAACAGTTAAAAAAACTTTTAAAACTAACCAACTGGACCAAGAGGAGAGCTAAAAAATATACATGGGGCGGTGGTGAATATTAAACCAACCACCTCCAAGATGATGTGTCCCCATCAGAGCCCCACACCAGCTGACAGACCCAGGTCTTAAGACTCTTCCGGAAGGTCGTAAGGGTGGGCACAGACCTCACCTCTGGGGGCAAGATGTTCCACAGGGCAGGAGCCACGGCAGAAAAGTCTCTTCTTCTTGATCACATCAGCCAAAATTCCTTGGCTGACAGGATCCTGAGGAGGTCTTTTCCTCTGGATCTGGTGGGGCAAGACATCTCCATTGGGGTGAGATGGTTCCTCAGATAGCCAGGTCCCATGCCATGAAGAGCTTTAAAGGTCAGAACCAACACCTTGAATTGCACTTGGAAGCAGACTGGCAACTAATGCAGCTCGCAAAATAGAGGTGTTACGTGGGCCATTCTGTTGGCCTCTACAATTATCTGCGCAGCAGCATTCAACACCAGCTGCAGTCTCTGAATGCTCTTCAAGGGTAGCCCCATGTAGAACGTGTTGCAGTAATCCAACAAAGAGATGACGAGGGCATGAATGACTGAATGAAGGGAGCTGTGATCTAGGAAGGGGCATAACTGGTGCACCTCAAGCAAAACGGTCCAGAAAATCTGTTTCCTCCAAGAATCTCTGAGCTGCCATGTGACTGCTTTCTCAATCACCTTCCCTAAGAAGGGCAAGTGGGAAACTTGACAATAGTTGTCCAGACAGTGGAGGATTTTTAACAGGGGACAAACCAGGGCCTCCTTAAAAGGACCTGGAAATGTCTCCTCTCGCATTAATCATTGCATGGACCCACCTGCTAGTCACCATCCTGGCAGCTTTCACCAACCAGGAGGGACAAGGATTTAATTGACAGGTGGTCAAACTGACAGCTTTAAGGACCCTGTCCACTTCATCGGAACAACAGGATCAAAGTGTTCCCAGATAACTGGGCAAGTCTCCTCCCTAAGCATTTCAAGTGGATCTGTATCACGCATGGTTTCCAGCTGAGACTGAATCTGAGTGACTTTATCTCCCAAGTATTCAGCAAATTCCTCTGCACAACCCTGGAGAAGATCCCGAGTCTCCCCCACCAGGAAAGGATGGCAAATTGAAATCCCCAGGACCATCAGCCTGGGGAAATCCACTGCCAACCCTGAGATGGCCTTGACCAGCTCAGGCAGGAAGGATGCTATGCAGCAGGGAGGCTAGTACAGTAGCAACAGTCCCAACTGATCCTGAAAACCGAGCTTCAAGAACAGGGCCTCTCACAATCGGCAAAGCCCCTGGAGGCTAAAAGAGATTCTCAACCACTGCCACCCCACCTCCCCTACTCTAGAGTCTCAGCTGGTGCCAAACATTAAACCCAGTTGGACACATCTCTGAAAGGGCAACCCCACCCCCAGAGCCAGCCTGCTCCTCCTCAGTGATGTCACAAATCAAAGGAGCTTTATTATTGACTGATCTGGTGTTCACTAGTAGCAGCCGGATCACAAGGGCATGCTGTCCAGTTGCTGGGCATGAGCATGGAGGGTCAGAACACACAACTGATATTTAACATTGGGAGCATCTTCCCATTCAACGGCCTGCCTCCCAGCTCCTGTAGTATCTCATCCCGTCACCTCTTGAATAAAATCTCCTGCCCCTAAACCACCAGGGTGAAGTTCTCCCTCCTGCACTGACATCCCCCCTCTCCAAGTCATAGGCTCTACCATCCCCAACAACCATATACAAACATACACACAAGCACCCTAGAGGAAGGGATGAATAACAGGAGCACCCGGCTCTATAGAATATGCTCTTAGAGCCTTACAGTACTCCTTACATCTCCTCCCTCCCTCACACAAATATACAATGCCTCTTTCCTACTGCAATGAAAAATAATGGGGAGGGAGGAATATTTTTATTTTGTGCCAATACATTATGTTGATGCCCAGGTGGGATAAAAACCACATCAAGAGTGAGAGGAGGGTTGCAATGCGCACAAAAACCTTTGATTGCATTGACACAGTTGCCATCTTAATTTTTTGTTGTTATACTTTGCAGACATTTCTGCATTTTGATGTGGATCCATTTTATACCTAGTTCAAATACTAACAGCCTAGGCATCAGATTCTCCACAAATAAGACTGTTTTTGCTATCGTTTATGATAAATCATAATGTGAAACACGAGCTAGGAATGCTGACAGAAGGATTCCCCCAAACAAAATACTGTACTGCAACTAAGATATATGGGAAGGTATGCTGGTGAAGTGGCTGCCTCAACCTGAATAGGGACATTGTACATGAAGTATGTGCTATTGTAGAAATGTGCCTTCAAAAGATGATAGAAAAAGAATTATGCTTCAGTGCTGGTTCAGTTTCTTCACTGAATGAATGGCCTGAATTTAATCCGCTTCTTCCTGTCACTTGAGAAAACCATTTTAATTTATACCCTCCTTTTCTTTGTCAAGCATGTTTAGACCAGGAGAAAAAGGTGCTGAGAGGAAATACAAATGGATCCAGATTACTAAACGCTGAATTGAGATATGATATCTTTTCTGGCATCTTCAGCTTAGTGTAATTACTCTAGAAAATAAGTCTGGTCCAGAAAATAGATGGCAAGCCTCAAGTTGGTATCTGTTCACATTGGTGTACTTCCACACAGCACTCTTGGCTACGACCTCATCTGAGTATTTTTACAAGTTATTTTAATTTTAAATCCCATTAAAAAGGAAGCTGGCCTGCTGCAGTACAAAACCCAACCTCCAGCACCATCTTAATTCCTGAGAATGTCTTGAATTCAAAGCCATTCTCAAAAAATAAAATGGTGAATGCTCACTGCATGGTGAGATAGAACAATATTCATTTTCCCAGAAAAAATACAAACATTTTCCGACTTGATAAAGAATTATCTGGCAGTTAGAGGGCTCATTTCCCCATACTTTCAGCTGTATTTTTTCCATCACTTACATTATTACTATTTCTTAGAAAACCACAGATTCCTTAGGTAATGCTAAAATGATTTAGCCTCAGTATAGAACTGAAGTGCACATCCTAATGCAGCTCGTCTTCATTTGGCTCCTAAAATCTTCGGAATAGCTCCACAGACATCCAAAGGTTGTCTAAATCAGAGGGAGACAGTATTAAATGAAAAATTGATGAGGGGTACTATTAGTTATATTGAATTTAGTTTTAATCTGGGTCACACCGACTCTTCAATGGATTGCAGCCATAGAAGAAAAAAAAAAGAGGCAACAAAGTACAGTTAAAAGCCTCAGCATCTGAAGTAAACAACTCAAGAAAATAGAAAAATGCCATGCAGATCTAAGGCTACCTAAGGTGTTTTTCCAGGTAGCAGAAATCTTGTGATTCTGAATTCTCTGAATTGCAGTTAGTAGTTATGATTTGATGAACAATTAGTCACTTAATTGTCATAAAACCTAGTAGTAGTAGAATGCTACTACTCATTCTATACAGGAAAACCATTCACCTGGAACTTAAACTGTAATCCTATAATGAAGCATGAAGAGCCTTCATAGTCTTGCAATCACTATCCTGTTGCAACCCTCTGATAAAGTAGGCTTCAACTCGTAGAACTCTCAGCCAATGTCCCTGGAAACAAGGAGTACTGAGATTCAACATATCTGATGGGCCGCAAGTTACAGAAAATTGTCCTCAAGATTGCTCCTTCCTTAGCCCTTTAAACCTAGAACTACCACCCTTGTTTATTTCTTTTTGAAGTGTATCTAGGTTGCCTACCAAGTTTTTTTTATAGCATTCATTGGCCATGTGTGTACTGATCAGCAGGGCTGCCCTGTTACATAAAATAGGGAGAATTATAGGGCCAGTAAATCTGGTAAACCTAGGAGGGATCCATTCTCTTGCTTCATGTGATGCTCATCTCCACTGACTCAACCATCATTCATAACATCAGATTATATCCTGGATTTGGATGGACTTTGGTGTCAATTTTAAAAAGAATTATCTAAACATTTGCATTCATTCAGTGACTGACTTTACAATCAGCATGTGGAAGCTACTTCTATATGAAACCAATTCTGTGCATGCCAATTGGTCCATATAGTGGTGGAGAATGATTCCCCAGACAGATGAGTTTCATGGGGTGGGAAGAGTTTCCAGTGATAACAATTCCTTTAATATTTAGGAATAACTGGAGATTCTGAAACTGTATCTGGCAAATGCAATGTAGAGCTGGCATATGGAAAAGCCATCAAATAGATGTTTCTTCAATCTTCTCTTCCCCTCCCTTTTTTTTGTGGACAGCTCTTTGTACATATTTTACAAAATGAAAACAAGAGTCAGAGAAAGTCAGTTACCTTAAGGATCTACAGCACAATTCTGTAAAAGACCTCAGTAGGTGAATGAGTAGAGAGGCTGTGTGGAGATTCTCCCCATCAGCAACAGAGAATTCATACATACAGTACACGTGCACACCAGATTCCTTTCTTGAAAGTAGCTGCTCCACAAGTATTGGTGGCTGCTTGAAGGCTCTGCTCCAGAGAATTTGCTGTCCAAAGCTCTGCACTGGGGAGAGGAGGGGAGGCTAGCCACTTGTCCATTCACTCAGAGCATGCTATCTGGGCATAGCAGCAAATTCTCAGTTTAAAAGCCATGAGACAGTAGCAGACCACATGCTTTGTATCCAAAAGGTCTCAAGGTTAATCTTCAGCAGCTCCAACTAGGACAGCGCAGGAATCCTGGTTGGAACCTAGTCTGTCAATGTGGAGACTCTACTGAAATTGAGAGACTATTAATTTGACTATATAAGGTAGCTTCTCTGATTCTGCTTCAATTGACTGACAGCCCCAAAAGAGTTGAATCTGTTCCTCCATCGTTCACTCTTTTGTTTGTCTTGCAGATCTAGATGAATGTGCCCTCTCATTGCACAGCTGCATTAGGGGAACAACCTGCATTAACACAGGAGGAAGGTTTCAGTGTGTCAAGCCAGAGTGCCCCCAGACCGAAGGAAATATCAGCTATGTGAAAACATCGCTCTTGTAAGTATTAAGAAAAATGAGCTTTCCCCACCACGGTGCCCTTCAGGTGAGACAGACTGCAACTCCAATTGTTCTCAACCTCTGGCAGGCAGGATGTGGGAGAAGCTGCTTCCACAGCAGAAATCTGCAATAAGCCATGCTGTTTAAAGAAATGTATATTTTCTATAAACATTGACTACTATTATAAAATACAATCTTATGCACTGCCCCAATTAATTAATTCAAAATATCATTAAGTACTGACTTTAAAATACTTATAGTGGCTAATCACCTGAAGCTTCTCTATTGGTTGACTTCTCACTGACGATTTAGAATGAGATTGGCAGCATTTAAAATTTCCAGTTTGATTTCACTATCTTATAGATATGTACAGTAATTTTGGGGTCTGAAGGTACACTTGGAATTTTTAAAATGTCATAAAGTAGTTCTCATGTACATGTGGATAATAATAAAAAGTTGCTAATTATCCCACCAGATACAGTTTTATTTTTCACTTTCAGCAGTTCTTCTGAAATTTGTTAGGGCTACAGGTCCTTGAATTAGACGCTTACTCCTAATTCATTTCTTTTGAAGTACCTCATTAGAGGTATTTTTCTCATTACTGGTCAAAAAATTCACAATGACTGAGATTCTGAAATGCCTTGTCAATATGAGATCAAAATTAGTAACTTATGGTGAAGCTGTTTGTGTTTGTTTGATAATAGACCAGAATAATGTACAACTTGTATCTTGGATTATTCAGTATATTTTCTCTCCAGTCAATAAGATTATTTGGTATGTCTTCTTTGAAATGTGGCAAAAACATATCATGCTTTAATTAATCATCCTAACCATGAGGAAAAAATGCAGTTATAAGTTTAGACAACATTCTATGTACAATCCAGCCAATATGAAATACCTTTAAGCCTGTTTGATTTGGGTGGGAGAACCAGCCTTTGGAACTTTTGCTTTGGAAATT
>JANHZU010008590.1:197355-213938 GCA_032468055.1 Acrochordus granulatus | reverse complement strand
CTCCGGGAGGCAGTGCAAGACAGGTGGGCCTGGCGTAATGCAGTCCATGGGGTCGCGAAGAGTCGGACACGACTGCATGACTGAACAACAAGTCTCAGTATTAGGATCATCAGCTGTAGTAGTCATAATGGATTTTCTCCCCATTTGGCTTTACTTGGGAGCTTTTTTAATCTACTATTTCGCATTTGGGAAAAAAGGAAGGGAAAACACTCCAAGAGTTAGGATTGTGCTCCAGTTTGATTAGAGTCATTTGAAGAATAGAATAGAACAAAAGCTTGCCAACAATAATAGGAGAGAGGCCCATAAAATTCAGTAGAATTTACAGTACTTCTGAGTTCATATGGCTAAAGATGGGCTTTATGATCATATTTGTGCTATGTTCGTGACAATATTTATCTTGCAAAGGAAAAAGGCTTTTGGCATCTTGTTTAGAAGGAAGATTTCACACCAGTACATTATTAATTAAAAGAAATTAGTGTGGAAATAAGTAAGGCAGCAATTACTTGTTGTTCCAATTTTTCCTTCCCTTCTCCACATCTTTATTTCAGCTGGTGAGGAGAGTGTTGCTGAAGTGCCTTCTGAGAATGCTGAGGCTGCTTCAGAAGCAGGAGAGCCCACTGAAGTGACAGCTTCACCTAAAGATGTGGAGGAAGAAGATGATGGAGCTAAAGATGACCAAGGAGATCAGGGTGAGGGGAAAGGGAGAGGGAATATGCAGTGTGTAAGTAATTTGGTTGCTCAAAAAGACTTCTATTGCTTATTTGTATAATTTATCTTCTGCTTGTTGATTAAATTTTATTCAGTGCAACATACAATACCATATCTGATCTAAGATAGGATCACAATGGGCTTCCCTTTTACTTGCCTGTCCAGGACCGTTGGCAGTGGGAGCTAGTCTTTCTGTCAGGAAGAGGAATTTCTTATTAGCATATATTTATGCTGAAAGCAAAAAAAGTATGGACAATCACATCTTCCTCTGAAAGCCAGCAACATCCAACAGAGGAAAAAAAATCAAAAGGCAAAATGAATCCAAAGAAAACTTCTGGATGCCAAGTTTTGTGTTTGTGTGTGTATACACACACACACATATACATAAAGAGAGCATACCAAGTAAAATTCTAACTATGGATGTTAATACAGCCAGGAAACAGGGCCCTTAACACACTTAAGCAGTGTGTTAGATGTGTTAAATGCCCAACACCCTTTATACCCATGCAACTGGTTTTTATGTTCCAGCAGGCAGTTTTAATTTCATTGCCACTTCAGCTGATATTACTTCTGTTCCCGCTTTTTCCTATTGTCCTCCACTAGTCATTATTTATCCAAGGCCAAAAATACAGCAGGTTCCCACCTTTCTTCTTGGTGAAAAAACTACACAAGATGATGCTAATGTCTTAAAATGTCTGACAACTTTTTATAGAAAGTGCTATTTCTTTGCAAAGTAGTTCCACTCTAATGTACTTGAATTAAGAAGCATTATCTTGGGAAGCTTTTTGCTGTTTATAAAAAGAGAAAGGTGAAGAAATAGCAGTTTGGACAAGGGTTTGATCACATAGTTGTGCCTGCTATCATGGCTTTTTGCTCCTCCTTCCCTCATCCCTTTAGATGTTCCTGTTCCTGTAGACATTTAAAGCTGTATTGTTTTTGAATGTGGATATGGTAGTTAAGCTCTCTGTTGCTGAATCATAGTTTTGGAATATAGCATTGTGCAAAACTGCTAAACAAAATATTCACTAATAATGAATGAAACAAAACTATAAAATTGCGAAGGTTGGACACCCCTGGTTTAAGGTATTCAAGAAAATGTTTTCAGATTCTTTCTTTTGAATTACTGGTTGTAACACAGAGTTTACAAATAACCGTGTTGATATTTTTAATGCTTTTTTCCTCCACAGCTATAGAAGAAAAGGAAGAAGAAACAAGAGAAACTGAACTCCAAGAGTAATGGAAACAAAAAAAATGAAGAAATTAATATTAGTTCAGTTAAATTAAATTTCACTAATATGAATTGAGAAATTAAACACATATTGAACTCTCTCATGCAAATCAGTGGTAATATAAGTTTTAACTTTTATCAGCTGGTTTGTGTATTTAATATTTGAAACAACAGTCTTGTTTCTTTGCTATCTGAGGTAAGATTTCCACTTCCATCTTCACTCATTCTTGCTCCTTTTCTTCTAGAAGCCTTCCCCCCAAATTATTATGAGAATTTTAAAATTAAATGCTGATTTTTCTGAATTATTTTCAGCATTTAAAAAAAGTCTGTTATGCCCAGTTTAAAGGAACAATAAAATTTACATTGACTAAGGAATGTTTATTTATTTTTTCCCCCTAAATATTATTCCATATTTTTCCCATTTTCTATCTTTTGCCTTCTAGTCTAGTAAAATTGCAAATACATTCTTTTTAATTTTCTGCATATGCCTTCACAAGATTGTGTACAATTCTAAGCCCTACTCTTCTACTGATTATGATTTTGAAGAAATTACAATTAAACATGGCCAACCTCAACCAATGGTTGAAAGATGATAGATAGATTGAAGGGAAATAAGCATGAAACATGATTTCTTCTTGACTATATAAACTTGCTGCCTTACTCCAGTCACATAAATCTTCCATAGGTCCCACATGCATCCCTTAATCCAAAAGTAATTTAATTTATTTTTATTTATTTGATTTCTATAGCTACCTATATTAACAAGTTATTCTGGGCAGCCTACATCATAAACACATAAAATAATTATAATTCAGACAATACAAAATAATGATTGCTGAGTAAACAACTGTTATAGTGTTTTAAATTCATTATTTATTTCAAAATCAGAACATTTGAAATGATACTTTTGCAACTGGAGGTTCAAATGTTTTGCTGATCAGTTGTCCCTAATTGATGGAGACAATGATAAATATGACAATAGAAATTCTAATATCATGTATGTAAATAAACATTCTTCAGTTAGATATTTACAATATGATTTATAATTAGAGGTTTTAATATTATAGAGAAAAGATCCTAAGAAAATTAATTACATTTTAGTTACAACTAGCTTATGAAGACAGTTGAGCACTGGGAACTGGAGTTTATTTTCCTTAGCTTTCAGACCTGTCCTTAGGTCCATCATCAGAGGAAACAACTATGCAAAACATTTTGCAATGTTTTAAAAAATCATCTTTTAAAACAATTGCTCTTATTTCCGCCTGTCTGTAATTGGCTGAAGACAGATTTTCACATTAGTCTGCATTCAGATTCAGAGGTCTTAACAGGTGGCTGTACAGCAGCCTGCAACTCTCTATTAAATTGCATTTCACTGCCTATCCATAGTTGACAAAGTACCAGCTTTTGTAGCAGGCTACTTGTGGTCACACAAAAGTTGGTAGGATTGGTGAAATTCAGTGCATCTATTAATTGATAGCAGTCCTGACTCCCACACTTCAATTACTTCTCATGCTGTCTTATTTCCAGCCTGGTTGAGAATTGTGGCTGCAAAGCCAAAACTATAATCTTTTTCTTGGCAATCCATAGCCATCAGCAATAGGGGGTCTCCCTGCTAGACTACTACCTTGTGTTCCTGCAGCCTTTAGTCCAGTCTCTGCCCTGTTTGGACAGTATAATTATGATGACAATCTGCACACAGGATCTGGTAGATGATGCCTAATGTCCCATCTGAGTCTAGATGGTGGTTCTTATACCACATGATCCATCCCTATATTGTAGCCTTGGGACAATGGACAATGCTGAACCAGGCAATGTGTTCAGTGGCTTCTGACACATTTCATATGTATGACAACACATGCCAGAACTTTATTTGTTCAATAGAAGGAAAAATAACTTTGTTCATTATAAGTCTGGTAGGCTTGCAAACTATATTTAAAATTTCAGTGTCTTAATATAAAACCTATAAGTACTATATTCATATAGTACTATACTTAATATAAAACCTATAAGTACTATATTCATATGTAGTCCAACGTTAGTTTTGGTTCCTTCTCATAAGTATGCTGCCATGTATGTGGCTATAAGATGAAACAAATGCCATTTAGAGATTCGCAGCCTTCACATTTGTTTGAAGGCACACGTAGAATTTTACATTTTCCTAATATTGTTAATTTCATGTATTGCTGCCTTGATGTAGCAAGGGAGCTTGTGTGACTCAGTGAAGTTATGAGCTATGCTGTGCAGGGCCACCTAAGATGTACAGGTCATAGTGGAGACTTCAGACAAAATGTAATGCACTGGAGAAGGAAATGGCAACCCACTCCTTTACCAAGTATCCCTACCAAGAAAACCCCATGGACAGTATCAAAAAGCTAAAAAAATACAATTCTGGAAGATGAGTCCCTCAGGTTGGAAGGTGTCTATTATGTTACTGGGAAAGTGTGGAAGCCAATTACAAGTAGCTCCAGAAAAAATGAAGCGACTGGGCCAAAGCCGAAAGGATGCTTAACTGTGGATGTGTCTGGTGGTGAAAGGAAAGTCCAATGCTGTAAAGAACAATATTGTGTAGGAATCTGGAATGTAAGATTTATGAATCAATGTAAGCTGGATGTGATCAAACATGAGATGGCAAGATTAAACCTTGACATCTTGGGAATCACTGAACTAAAATGGATGGGAATGGGTGAATTCAGTTGACCACTGTGTCTACTACTGTGGGCAAGAATCTCTTAGAAGAAATGGAGTAACCCTCATAGTCAATAAGAGAATGGGTCTCAAAATGTCTCAAAAATGATAGAATGATCTGGATTTGATTCCAAAGGAAACCAACATCACAATAATCCAAGTCTATGCCCCAACCACTGATGCCAAAGAGGCTGAAGTTGATTAGTTCTATGAAGGCCTACAATACCTTGTAAAAAGAAAAGGATTTCCTTTTCATCATACAAGATTGGAATGCTAAAGTAGGAAGTCAAAAGATAACCGGAGTAACAGGTTTGGCCTTGGAGTACAAAATGAAGCAGGGCAAATAGTTTTGTCAAGAAGACATGCTAATCATAACAAACACTCCTTTCCAATAACCTAAGAGGCGACTCTACACATAGACATCAAATAGTCAACACTGAAACCAAATTGATTATATTCTTGGTAGCCAAAGATGGAGAAGCTCTATACAGTCAGTAAAAACAAGACCTGGAGCTGACTGTGGCTCAGATCATGAGCTTCTTATTGCAAAATTGAGGGACAAATTGAAGAAAACCACTAGGCCATCCAGGTATCACCTCAATAATATCCCTTATGAATATACAGTGTAGGTAATGAATAGATTTAAGGGAGTAGATCTGGTAGACAGAGTGCCTGAAGAACAACAGATGGAGGTGCATAATATTGTATAGGAAGTAGCAACTATAATCATCTCAAAGAAAAATAAAAGCAAGAAAGAAAAGTGACTGTCTGATGAGAAAAAAAGGGCAGCAAAATGCAAGGGGGAAAAGGCAAGATATACTCAAATGAATTCAGATTTCCAGAGAATAGCAAGGAGAGATAAGGCCTTCTTAAATGACAGTGCAAAGAAATAGAGGAAAACAACCTGGGAAAAATTCAAGAAAATTGGAGATATCCAGGGAAGGTTTCATGCAAAAATTGGCATGATAAAGGACAAATATTGTAGCAACCTAACAGAGGAAGAAGAGATTGAGAAGAGGTAGCAAGAATACACAGGAGACCAATACAAGAAAGATCTAAATATCCCTGATAACCATTATGGTGTTGTCACTGATCTAGAGCCAGACATCCTGGAGTGTGAAGTCAACTGGGCCTTAGAAAACACTACTAACAACAAAACTAATGGAACTGGTGGTATTTCAGCTGAACTCTTCAAAATCCCAAAAGACGATGCTGTTAAAATGCCAAGCTCAATAGGCCAGCAAATTTGGAAAACTCAACAGTGGCCACAGAATTGGAAAAGGTCATTTTATGTTCAAATCCCAAAGAAGGGCAGTGCCAAAGAATGTTCAAGCTACTGTGTAATTGTGTTCATTTTACATGCTAGCAAGGTTAGTGCTCAAAATACTACAAGCTAGGCTTCAGCAATCTGAGAACTACCAGAAGTACAAGCTGGGTTTTTCAGAGGCAGAGGAATTAGAGATCAAAATGCCAAGGGAATTCCAGAAAAGGATATACTTCTGCTTCATTGACTACACTAAATCCTGTGATGACAACAAACTGTGGCAAATTCCTAAACAGGTGGGAATACCAAACTATCTTACCTCTCTCCTGAGAAATTTGTATGTGGGTCAAGAAGCAACAGAACTGGACATGGAACAATGGATTGGTTCAAAATTGGGAAAGTTTTTACTGACTCTACAAAGCTCCATCTTTGGCTGCAAAGAATATAATTAATCTGTTTTCGGTATTGACTATCTGGTACTGTCCATTGTAGAGTTGCCTCTTGGGTTGTTGAAAAAGTGTATTTGTTATGATCAGCTTGTTCTCTTGAAAAAATTATGTTAGCCTTTGCCCTGCTTCATTTTGTACTCCAAGGCCAAACTTGCCTGTTATTCCAGTTAACTTTTGACTTCCTACTTTAGCATTCCTATGATGAAAATAACATCTATTTTTGGTGTGAGTTCTAGAAATTGTTGTAGGCCTTCATAGAACCGGTCAACTTCAGCTTTTTTGGCATCAGTGGTTAGGGCATAGACTTGGATTACAGTGATGTTGAATGGTTTGTCTTGGATTTGAACTGTCATTCTGACATTTTTGTGATTGTACTCCAGAACTGTTTTTGTCACTCTTTTATTTACTGTGATAGCTACTCCATTTTTTCTTAGAGTTTTTTGTCTACAGTGGTAGATATAGTGGTCATGTGAATTAAATTCACCCATTCCTGTCCATTTTAGTTCCCTGATTCCTAAGATATCTGTTTTCAATCTTGCCATTTCATGTTTGACCACATCCAGTTTACCTTGATTCATAGATCTAATATTCCAGATTCCTGTGCAGTATTTATTATTTCTTTTTACTCCCAGACACATCCACAGCTGAGCATCCTTTCAGCTTTAGCCCAGCCACTTCACTCTTTCAGGAGCTACTTGTAATTTCTTCCAACCTCGGGCTCATCTTCCAGCATCCTATCTTTTAACCTTTTGCTGCTATCCATGGGGTTTTCTTGGCAAGGATACTGGAGTGGGTTGTCATTTCCTTCTTCAGTGAGTCCTGTAGCCCATTTTTCATCAGATGTCCAGGAATCCTAACAACATCTAGCATGGTTCTTGTTAACCTGGGCAACGACCGAATCGGTATGGGTTTCAGTAAATTGTGTGTTCCCATATTTTATATGGGAAGGAGACACTCTTTGTCTGGCTCCTCTGATGAGATCTGTCCAATACGGTTGAACCTCTGGTATAGCTCTCATCTTCAGAGCATACAAGCCCCCAACCACACCAAGGCAGTGTCTCACTGGGGGGATTAAATATTCTACTCATAAATTTTCAACTATTTAAAGGTCAGTAATACCAGCATTTTTGATTAATTCCAGAAACAAATTAGAACCCTGTGTATCTATTTTAGCTAGGGAGTTTCACACTCCATTTATGCAGCATTTGGTAATAAGTGACTGCAGCCTCTTAGACTGTTTCAAATGTTGTCAGAGGCAGCTTTATATGAAGCACATTGCAGTAGCCCAGAAGTAATGTAATTAAAGTATATATTATTTTGGCAATAAGCCCAACATTGCTACATAGCAGTAGATCCATCCATCCATCCATCCATCCATCCATCCATCCATCCATCCATCCATCCATCTCATGGATATGATTCTGTGTGGCATATAATTGAAACAAAATTAAAAACAGAGTCTTAAAACTATTTTAGAAATTAAAAATATAAATAGAAACAAACAGGAGAGTGAATGGGAAAGTGCATTCAAGGTCCACGTACAATGTAATTATTTCACAAATTCTCTATTTACATTGGATTCCCAAGCCTGTTAACAAAACTGTATTTTAAGGGATTTCCAGAAAGTCAGTAGGGTTTGGGTTAAAAAGCAGGTGCTACCTTCTGGGTCCTGTCAGATGGAACTCCTTAGCAGATGGGACCTGGAAGCAAGCTGGCAATCAGTGCAGCTCATAGAGCAGAAATGTAAGCTGTGCAGTTCTGGGAGTACACATCTGGGAGTTCCCAGTTCTGGGAGTACACATACATAAACTGCCCATACCACTGTATTTTGCACCAGTTGAAGCTTCTCAATGCTTTTCAAGGATAATCCCTCTAAAGTGTATTTTAGTAGTTCATTCAGGAGGAGACCAAAGCATGAGTAATTGAGAGTAGAGCCTCCCAATTCAGGAACTGGCAAAACTGCTGTACAACAAAGTTGTGCAAAGGCTCTCCTACACACGACTGCTACCTGCTCTTCAAGCAGGAATCGTGAGTCCAGAAGAACCAGATAGTGCATATTGTGTGTTAGGGCAGTGCAATCCCATCCCAGCTACTCAGTCCATCTGAAAATGTTTGGCTGCAGTTGCTATATGCTGGCACTTGGGGTCAAGCCTTTTATATTGCTGTCCCAATTCTTTGGAATGCAGTCCCTTGCAGAGTTGAAGGATATAACATCCTTATTAATCTTCAAAAGGTCCTTAAGTCATCTTATTGAACAGGTTTTTAACAGTTAAAATAATGGTCAATTTTATCAGTGAATATTGTTTACTTCCCACTTTAAATTGTTTGTAATTATTTTAAATTTATTTTTATTGTAAATTTCCAAGACACTTTAAAGTTGGCAATATATCAAGTTTAATGAATAATCATTATATGGAAAAATATGTGGCATGCATTAGATAGTTTATCTTGTGGACCATAATATATAATATTTAGCCTGAAATGTGTAATCTTTTAGGTGCTACACAAACAGGCAATAGTTATGGTATTGGCCGAGGGCGCAGCATGCAAAAGAAATTGAAACGCAAAGACCGTGGAAGAGGAAGAGGGGTAAATAAAGGATCTGAGGAAGTAAGTCATGTATAAATGATTTATTGCATTAAAAGTGGTGGGTTTTATTAAAGTTCAGTACAAAACTGTATATTGTGAAATGTTTTTTACTTTTCCTTCAATGGCCTTAGTAGTGTAACCTATGATAGCTGCATTATGAAAATAAAAGTAACATAACTAAATATTTACAGTCATTGATAGCTGCATTTGCAAAATGCTGAACCATAAAATATTTCAATAAACTTGAATAGAATTTTATCTTGTCATTTGAGCGCTGTAACTGTTTTGATTTTGAGTGGTCATTGAAAAATTACTTCATATAAAATGGAGTATTTGTTTTTGCAGGAAATGAAACCAGTAAAGAAATGGCCAACTATGAGTCAGGCATTCATAAACCAGCATACAGTGGAACACAAGGGAAAACAAATTTGTAAATATTTCTTAGAAGCCCGGTGTATTAAGGTAAACATATAATTGTACTTTCTGCAACGAAAGTAGGCAATTTATAGATTTTCACTGTTTAATTATTTATTACATCATTCTTACCCTGTCAAATCCATTAATTCTAGATGGCTTATAATAATCAAAACCCAACAAACATACACATTAATTCTATGAAAATTATATATCCCCCAGTGAGGCCCTACCTTGACTCCCAGTGAGGCACTTCCTTGAAATAGTTGTGGGGCTTCTGTGCTGTAAGGAAGATGAGAGCTATGCTAGAGATTCAGCCAGGTCTCTGAGGAGCCAGAGAGTGTCTCTCCTATAAAAAATATGGTGAGACGTAATTTACAGAAACCTATACCGGTTCAGTTGTTGCCCAGGTCAACAAGGATCACACTAGGTGTTGGAATTCCTGGAGATCTGGTGAAAGATGGGCTATAGGCTCAGGTCTGTTGGCTGAGCAACCTGGGCTAGCATCTGCAGAACTACTGGAAGAAAAGGTGTCTGTCTCTAACAGATATACAAATATTGGAAAACAAGAAATAATGATTTTTTATTACATATCAAGTCCAACCAGAAGAAGATACCTGAAAATAATGTACCCATTCTGGAAAGAATAATATCCAGAAACAGAAATAACAAAAGAGAGGCAAGCAGATCAATGTAGATTTATAGTAAGAAATAAAATGTTCACAGAAGTAGAATTGAAAAAAATACAAAGTTCTACTCAGAACAAAGAAATCAAAGCCTTGCCAGAAGTAGCTCAGGCTGTAGTGGCAAACCAGAGGAAAGCAGCAGTAGAGGACATCAGCATAAATTTTGAATTTCATTCAATTACTTCATTTCCCAAGTCAGACACCCTCTCCTCCACCTTCTCAGGAAGAACAAAGCCCTCTAACTAAAAAGAAGAAATGAATAATAAATGAGCATCTAGAACAGCACAAAAACAACAGAATAAGATTGTCTACATTGAAGATTGTTCCAAATAAACAACTAGCACAAGTATTAAAAGATGTCAATACTATAATATCAAATATAAGCACCAGTTCACTGCAAGAAACAAACCAGCAGTTGTAATACCTGGGATTCAAAATTAACAAAAAAAGTAAAACAATAAACCACCAAAATGGAAGATCAGGCTAGAAAATAAGATCAGTAAGCTAAGATTACATGCAAGCAAGCTAGAACAGAACAAATAAAAGAAGCTGAAGAACAAGACCACCAAAGAGTACCTGATCAAGACAGATCACCTAGGAACAAGGAAAATCAAGAAAGCACTGGAAATAATAAAGCAGCAGATAACAGCTATAGCCAAGAAAATCAGCAGATCAAAACTCAAATTGCAATATATAGGTAGAATTTCCAATTTTAGTCAGATCAGCAACATTTTACCAGTCCATCAATGGAGAGAATGCATTGAACCAGTTGATACTTGAAAAAGAAGAAACAGTGCAGTCCTAGGTGCAGCTATGAGACAAACCAAAGAAATACAATAAGAATGCAACTTAGCTAAATGAGGAAGATAACAAAAAAGAAGTTGAACTAGTTATAACAGCAGAAATGGTGGAGAAAAGGGCAAAGATCAAACATTGGTCAGCACCAGGTAAAGATTAAAAAAGGGCATTGGAAGAATACCTGAAACACAGTGAAGAACACTTACTGAGTACTGGAGAGACTAAATTGGCATACAAGAAAGACCAAATGAAGAATAGAAAAGAGATATGGCAAGGCAAAGCATTATATGGCCAATACATTAAAAAAATAGGCAAAGCAGATAAAAACAAGACCTGGCATTGGCTAAGAGACAGAAAGGTTAATTCTCGCTGAAGAAAGAGACAGAAGGGTTATTTCTCACTACATAAGACCAAGCATTAAGAACAAATGCATACAAGGCTAGAATTGAGAAGACAACAACAGACACCAAATGCCACCTCTGCAAAAAAGCTGAAGAAAACTGGATTATCTAATTAGCTGCTGCAAGAAGATCACACAGACTGACTACAGACAATAGCATGATAAAATAGTGACAATGGCACCTGGAATATTTGCAAGAAATACCATTTGCCTGCAAGCAAGAACTGGTAGGATCATAAAATAGAGAAAGAAATAGAAAATGAATTGATTTGGGACTTCAGAATTGAAACAGACAAGCACCTGCCACATAACACCCCAGACTGAAACAAATGTTGATAAGAAAGACAAAAAAGTCTGAATAGTGGACATGACAGTACCTGGAGACAGCAGAAGAGAAGAGAAAGAACTGGAGAAAATCATAAAGACCTGTAAATAGAAATAGAATGACTTTTGCAAAAGAAAGCAAAGGTAGTACCAAGAGTAACAGAAGCCTTGGGTGCAATTCCAAAACAACTGGAGCACCACTTGAACATTCAAGTTCACCATCAGTCAGTTGCAAAAGGCAGCATTACTTGGAACAGCTTACATCTTGCAACGATATCTTTAACAATATCAAAGAACAGCATCTGCCTATCCCAGATCCTTGGGAAAGATTCGATAGGTGGACAAAAATGCCAAATCCAGTCTAAACATCTGTCTGACAGCAACAATAAAAATTATATCCAGTATTTATTAGATTTTTGGAAACTTTATAAATTCAGCTTACTAGATACTAGAGAAAATTATTGCTTAGAATATTACAAAGATTAGTGCATGTATTTTGTTTGGCCACAGTATTTCTAAAATTTCATGTGAACTTTTATACTTAGTACTGAATAAACTATGCAGCACTTATTCTATTAGTTAGCTCTTAGATCTTCTTGCATAGTGTTGCATCACTAAGTACAGCTGCTTTAGCAGTTCCATCAATATGTGAATACAGAGATTGTTGATAGAATTATGATCTGTTTTCCTAATTTCATATATTTTGTATGATTTATTCATTTTTGATGTAAACATAATTTTTAATTTTCTTTCACTGGTGGGAGAAAATTAAAAAACAAAAAATAGTATTTGCCATTTTATGTTTCAGTATGAAATGTAAAAAGTCATTATTGAAAATGATAATTTCTCTTTATGTTACAGGGAGACCAGTGTAAATTTGATCATGATGCAGAAATAGAAAAGAAAAAGGAAATCTGCAAATTTTACATTCAGGGTTATTGTTCCAAAGGAGAAAACTGTATTTACATGCATAATATCCTTTGAAAGAAACATTTCAGTCATATTGTGATCAAAGCTATAGCATTTTAAATATTCCATTTAAATAGATGTTCCTAAGAACTAAGGCTTTATGTGTTACATTTAATGTAAACTAGATAACAGTCTTACGAGTTCACTGTTTTTCCCTTTTTAAGGAATAATTTATAACATTTTTAGAAAGAAACATGAGATTAAAGATGCAGCAAGGTAGGAGAAAATTATTAATAATAAAAAATAAAGTAAAAGCATTATGGAAACACTTTTTAGTGGTGCATTGCTTTCCTTTTATTTATTTCCCTAACTGCTGAGCAGTGCTTCAGTTTGCTTAAACTTCTTTTTTGAATACAGGCAGTCCTTGAATTACAACCACAGTTGAACCCAAAGTATGGTAATAAGTCATGGCAGTTATTAAATGAGGCACACGTGATCACCTCACTTACCAAAAAACTCTGTTTTCCCCATTGTCATTAAGTGGAGCATGAAGTGTCTCAGGAGGTTGAGGCAGCCTGGGGACATCTGGCACAGGCCCACATCCACACTGCGCACTTCTCCATCTCACACATGTCTTGCTCCAATTTTCAAGGGACTTCCCCACCCACTGTTGCACCCTGTGAGACCTACTGGGTCTTACAGCCTTGGATCTTCTCTACCTTCCCGCCCCCTAGTCACACCTCTGTCCACTTTTTTTAAGGACAGGAAGGAGAAGGAGCCAATCCATTGTGCAACCTTCCTATATGGAAGCTGCATGGTGCTGTCCCAGGAGCAGGTGCTGTTTTGGAAGCAGCTGCAATTCTTGTGATTCCTGAGGAATTTATTCTTAAGCATATGTTACAATAAATCTTTTTAAGAAGGTGATTCCAAAATGATAGGAATTCTACTAGTATTAAAAATTATCTTGTTTGGATTCCTTAATATTTATTCACATGAATTTCCTTGCAAGTTCTATCATACAGGAGCAAAATGTTACCACGGTGACAACTGTAAATTTTCTCATGATCCTCTAACTAAAGAGACAAAAGAACTGCTTGATAAGGTAAGTAATGTTATCCAAATCAAACTTCGTATTTTAATTATAAGTGGTTATTTCATTGTTTTAATAAAAATATTTTCACTTTCCAAGAAAGCTAGATAAGTTGATTTGAGAGTCATTTGCACACGAGATGCACTTAAACAACTGGGAAAAACAGGACTATTTTTTGTTCTTGTAAACTGTTTGCTACAAAGCAAGAGTATCAGTTTGGTGATGTGTAACACATATCTTTGGTGGAAGATGCTATGCTTTGCCTGAAACACTTATTAATGAGACTACAACTACTCAGGAAGTCTAATCTGTTCCAAAGTCATATTTCTGTTTTTCCAATACAAGTCAGATGCCTAATGAAAAAAGACAGACTATGACTTTCTAAAAAAAGATCACAATGTCCTTCCTTCAGTTACTATTTTTTGTCTTTTGTAAAATGCAAGTATGTGTACATTAAAGCAAGCTACAACTCTGTATGTGAGTTCATGTATGCATATGAAATGGAGGATGTGTGACAGATAAATTTGTAACTCAACCTAAGATGACCTAGGATGATTTCCTGTGCAGAAGTAATCCTCTTAAAGAAAGCAGACTTACTTATAGCTCTTTGTTTGTGCACATTGACTGAAGAGCAAAACATATTGTTCACTTGAACTTGGGGTGAAGAAGGGTGGTGTACATTCAGCAGGTTTTTCCTTTTCTCTATCTCCAGATTCAGGGGGGAAATTATTTTGGATTTATGATGTTTATCAGAGTATGGCTCCACTGTTGCCACGTCAAGAATGATGAGTGCAATTGTTGAATTCTACTCAAAGAGGAAACTACTTTAAATATTTGTTTTCTGATGAAATATCCTATTCCTCCCCAGTTTTGGAATGTTTTCATAGTTGAATACTGGCAGTGCTAAGAATTTGGACAGTAGTCTATAAAATCAAGTTTGAGAAAGGAACGGAAATTTCTAGCCTGCAGAACATCTTCATAAAATCATGTGCTCATTTCCTTCCTCCTTGCCCAGTAATTTTCATTTGGAAAAGGTACAGGGTAGCAGTAGCTAAAGAAGAACTGTTGTTGAAAATATTCCCAGTAGAAATTTTCTTGAAATTCTGCTATTCAGTTTCCCTGTACCACACCTTACCCCTTGAGGAAAATCATGGAGCAGGAGAAACTGGGCAGCATGAAAATAACCTTTAAAAGGGCTTTAAGTGTTATTTGTTTAGTCTTGTCCAGTACCTTCTGTTTTGTGAAAGATGGTAGGGAAAGCTAATTAGTTTTTGTTTCAAGGTGCTTTTCCTGGAAGTAACTGTATGACATAGGGAGAGATGGAGTTTGTACTTTGCCATTTTTGATCTAACACATGGGCCCAGTACTGTTCTGTATTCCACTTTAAGCTAAAAAATAGCTGTGTCTTTGTTAAATGCTCATACATAGGGATTTTGAGAAATGATTACAAATTACTTTAATAAGAGTTGATTTTTAAAGTTGTTGGATGTCTTACATTTTTGTTTTGAAGGCATCTGTTTTGAAGTATTCTAATTTAATCTGAGCTATATAAAGTAGGTATCATAGATCTCAAATACTTTTGCCATTAACTTCTAGAATAGCTGCCATAATTACCCAGCTGGAGATAATATAACCTGAATATATTCCTATTTGGTATTTTTAGGTACTGAATACTGAAGATGAGCCTCAGAATGACGATGAAAAAGAAGTGGAAGAACTCAGGAAACGAGGCATAGTTCCTCTTCCAAAGCCACCTCCAGGAGTTGGACTTTTGCCTACCCCACCAGAGCCATATTCATTTATGGAGGAAGATGCAGAAAATTTTCAGGATCCTTCTGGTGAATTCAAAAAAATTCCATCCCTCTTTGAAATAGTTGTGAAACCTACTGTGGATTTAGCACATAAAATTGGAAAAACGTAAGTCTAGGAATACTTAAAACTATACATTAAATTTTAAGGAAAGGAAATTTCAATTCATGAGGAAATGAAGTTCAGAAAATTAGTTTTAAAGAAATCTATGAACTCAGAATGGATCATAGAGCAACTATTTCCCCTTTTTCATTTTGGTATATCTGTACAAGTATATGACTCTCTAATTATCATTTATTTATTGTAATGTTAGGAAATAGGACACATGTGCACATAAAATAATATAACACAGTGCCTCAGTTAAGATCCAGCAATGCATTCTTTGCTCACTTTTTTTGTGGTCCTGCTTTTTAAACTTTGCTTTTTGACTACGGTTTTATTTTTGACTGTTTTAAAGAAAGAGATAATGGCAAATATGGTAACCATTAAATATATCATAATGATAAGTAGGTATAATTGGCCACCTTGTTCTCAGCTAGGATAATAGATAGTTTACTAATGTCATAATAATCTGCAAAGACACTTGAAATATTTAAAATAATGGCATCGAACATGTTTATAATTCTTGTAGATCTAGTATGTCTAATTGAAAAATCACACTTATAAAAACTTCATTCAGTAATTGCCTGTCTATTTGAATTTAAAACCTGGCCTCTATTTAAAATCTGATTGCATGCCATTGAAGTTCTTTGGAGAACATTAAAGTGACTGTTGGTTAGCTAAATAAAATTTTATTTTAAATAATTTCTGCAATTCTCTTACTATGATACTATCAATGTGGAGTTTATAGTATATTCACAGCATCTCTAGATTAGGTCCATCAACCTCCAACTTTTATTTCAAAAAGTCAATGCACTTGAAATCTCATTGTATCTGTTTTGCACACATTTTATTTAAATTTTTGTCTTTTTACTATTTGTACCTGTCATTTGACAAAGTGACTGATTCCTTATATATTAGTAGGAGTTTACAAACTCCTACTAATATATAAAAGGGATACTAATATGTAAAAGGGATTCAGTTTTAATATTTTACACGGTTATCAACCTTCAGTTTTCATTATGCTGTTTGATCTGAAAGATAAATGCTTTCCATTCTTTTTTTACTGGGTTTTAAACTTTGAAGACTGTGAGATGCTGTTATCAAATTTATTTAATAGTACTAGAAGCC
>JANHZU010008590.1:184001-194966 GCA_032468055.1 Acrochordus granulatus | reverse complement strand
TTAATTTTCCTTAAGATCGCATTTATATATTTCATAATCAACTCCCAAGAGAGAGTTCTGTGGCTGAATCACTTATAAAGAGCATGCACATCCTGCTACAGAACAGTCATACAGATAGATTGATTGGTTCTCCCTTGCATATTAGGAATAACACTGAGCTATATTTTTTCCGGGTTTTTCATAAATTTTATTAAGTTTCATTATAAGATAAAAATACAGAAAAAACAAAAGTTAAAAAACTAAGAGAAAGAAAAGTGAAAAGAGGAATAAACGTGATGACTTGCAACTTTCTTCAGTGCAGTAAAATCCAAAAAATACAACTTCAACCTTCTGCTTTACATTTCACAGTTCAAGCCATTTCTAAAATAACAAAATCATTCTAATCATCAAAACCTAAAATATAAGTTTCATTTTTTTCAGTTTTGAGCAAAAAATCCAGAAGCAGTTTCCAAATAGAAACAAAACTAGATAAATTCTTCTCTTTAAATAAAATGGTCGATTTTGCCATCTCTGCTAACTCCACCACCTTTATCATCCATTCTTCCATTGTGGAAATTAGTGTATCTTTTTATGAGCCCTTTTGCTAATAGCTAACAATCATTTATATATTTAGAGTACAACTATGCAATTCTTCCTACAAATAAATTGCCTGAAATTTTACAGAACATTGGTGATCTCGGGATCTTAATAACGCTTATTTATTTGATTTTTATCTCACCTTTATTATTTTTATAACTGACTCAAGGTAGTGACTGTACATAACGCTCCTTCTTCCTCCTATTTTCCCTACAACAACTCTGTGAGGCAGCTTTTGTTCCAAAGGCAGGACGAGATCTCCCAGTCTCCTGGTTTCTAGGCCAGCTCCTTATCTACTACATGAAACTGACTCATATAATAATTATGTTTTGAAAATTAAATATTGTTTAATTTATTAAAAAATTGTTTTTAAATAAAATTTTCAAATAAAATTAAATTTAAATACAATATTTTTAAATAAAATAAAGTTTTAAATTTGGAATTTAGCAGCAGATATTCTGGATTTCTTATGTGCTCTTCTAAGCACTTCAAGAGTGCTTAAAATCCAGACTAAGATATTATCAGAGTAATTATATAACCCCGATGTTTTCAAAAGTGTTTACCTTTTGAGGGTTTAGGAGTTGAATTTTTCTGATTACAAGATAAGAGACTATGCGGGCAAAAAAACCAATTTATCTTCCTGTTTTTATACTGTATTTGTGGTTTAATAGAAGCTTAAAATTTCATAATAGTGCCTTGAAACTCTTATTCATATCAAATGACAATCTTATTTTGGACAATATACAGCATGCTCCTGAGTTTTATTCAGTGATCTTTTTCCTTCTAGATGATAATGTAAATTGGTACTCCAGTAGTGAAGAAGAAGAAGGAAGCAGTGTTAAATCCATACTGAAGACCTTAAAAAAACAAAGTGAAACATTTCGAAACCAGCAGTCAGCAGATCAGCAACTACGTGTTATGCCAGTTGACCCAAGGCTTGCTAAGGAACGTGGTTCAGGAAACCAGGCTGTTGATCCAAGACTCAGATCAGTTTCAAGATCAAATGCTAGAAAATTATCAGAATCGGGAGTTTTGGACCCAAGACTTACACGAGATCCAAGAACCTTAAAGAGTAATGAAAGCAGTCATGCAAGCTCCTCTACAAGTGGAGCAAAACTGGATGTGCATTATCCACACCCTGTTGTCAAGATCATACATAAAGGACTGGATGAAGATGACGAAGACGTTGAAAGAGAGTTAAGAGAGAGAGCTTTTCTTATACCATTGGAACCTCTTCCTGGAGTAACATTACGAGATCCAAGATCTCAACTTAGACAGTTCAGCCATATTAAAATGGACATTGTTCTAAGCAAGCCCAATTTTGCTAAGCATATTGTATGGGCTCCTGAAGACTTACTCCCAGTACCTTTGCCAAAACCAGATCCAGTATCTTCAATCAATTTACCACTTCCTCCACTTATAGCTGACCAGAGATTTAATCAATTAAGGAATAACAAAAGTGATTCTATCCTAAGTACAATTCCATCTGATCCACGACTAGCAGCAAAAGCAAAAAATAATTTAAATTTGTCAAACAGAAGTGGATCTTTAGAACATTCGACAGATTTGCATCCTGGTAATATAAGTAAATTAGGAGATCCTCGCTTACAAAAATCCACTGACCCCAGGCTGCATCGACTCTCCAGTACAGACTCCCATCATGGAATAGTGAAGGATCTTTTGCCTTCAAAAACTGATCCCAGGTTGGCCAAATCCAGCACTAGTACACCACAATCCTCAGAAGCTGCAGTCTTCCAATCTGACTCAGATATATTGCCTCCATATGCACCTAAGTTGTCATCTGCAAGTACCAAACTAGGCACCTCTAGTTCACTAATAAGTGGCATCAGTTTGTATGATCCAAGAAATCATACTGCATTAGATTCTTCTCCAGTTAATTCAGGAGAGAATGGAGAGAACCAGAAAAAGGGTATTTTGAAAAACACTACCCAGAATGAAGTAACCACCTCAGAAGAACAGTTGCCTCAAAAAACATCCCTGCATATAGAAAAGCATGTAGAAGCATTTGCAGAAACCAATTCAGAGAAAGTAGCTAATCTCAATAAATCTCAGGCTAAACCCTCCAGTTCTGCTCCAGCAGTGCACAACCTTCCCATCCAAGCTTTATCAGGGTTAATCAGACCACAGTACAGTGATCAGAGGCAAATAAGGCAGCCTGGGCAGATCACTCAAGCACTAGAAAGTGATCCAAATGGGGAATCAGATGACAAATCACTGAAAGATGTTTTCAAAACTTTTGACCCAACTGCTTCGCCTTTTTGTTAGCTAATTGTTAATATTTTTTACCATTGTGAATAATGCCAGTTTCTGCAGTTTTGTAACTGGTTTACCTCTATGCTTTATTTATTTTTAAATTATAAACAGAAATACTTTGGGGCTGCTATTTTCAAAACCACATGCAGTAATCCAGTATACTATAGTGTTGGCCAATTTGGTATTTTCTACATAGGTTTTCCATTTCAGGGATGTGAATCATTGATCCGTTTAAACAAAAAAGTATATATCATGTTAGTTCTGAGAGAAGCACTTTCATTGTAAATCATCATTAAGGGATTCAATTTAAAGACTTGTATATGTGTAATGTGTCTTTTCAAAATCAACATTTTATGTTTGCCACTTTTGTATGATTGTACAGTTTCAAGCAATATAATGTACATTACTATGAGAAACATTATTTAAGATGACAATTATCTAATCTTAAGCCCAACTTGCTAAGCATTTGACACAGGGCAAATTTTGTACTCATAAAACTGATATTCTTAGCCTAAAAAATACTGTATTACATACTGAGGAGCTGAAAAAACTTTTTAAAGTATTTTATTCTATGCTGTATATAGAAAAAAAGGCAAAGGACATAACTAAAACATTATTGTTAAAATAGAAAACACCTGGGTTGTCCATAAAATGCATTTACTTTTTCATGTGTACACTATTCTCTATTGTGTTATGTCACATTGTGGTGTTCATGTATTCAATGTATTTTTGTATTCAGCGGCTTAATTTGTATTGCTTTTTTGTATTGATGTAATGACAGTAACGTGTTCATGAGTCTGGCATTTTTAACAAATTAAAAGAGTGAAGTCTCTGACTTTCCACTGACTCATGGTTTCCTTAGATATGGGATTTCATGAACATAAAAATTTGTGCATTTCTCCTGTGACTGACCTTTTATATTGCCAATCGTCTCTGGTGCAGGCTATTTCAGATAGCCTTCTGGCCAATATATTAGAGCTGAATATTTATTTTATGATTTGAAAATCAAAAGTTTCACTTCAAGAGTCACTAGAGGGCAGCCTAAAGCAGTTGGGGCAGATGATTGAGGGAAATCTCTTACACTTCTATCTCACCAGCTGGGGGCATCAGTTAGCATCCCTCTCCCCATCAACATCAAAATTGTGGGTGAAGCCCCAGCCCTTGTAAACATGTAGCATTGACTCCCCTCCCCATCAGATATCCCAGCAACCAGTCTTACTGGCAACTGTTGGATGCAGAGAATAAGTGAGCCCATAAAAAGGGTTAATTTTTTAAACTATTTTCTCTGTATTTTTTAAAAAAACTTAAGCTAAGCCATGAGCATATCACTTAACAGCTACATTCAGAGTTTTGGGAGCGTTCTCTAGAATATCTGTCTCCTGGGTCTTAAGCACACAATATCTTCTTTAAATCATTCTCTAAATCAGAGGTGTCTAACCTTGGCAACTTTAAGATGTGTGGACTTCAATTCCTAGATTCCTCAGCCAGCTATGAATTCTTGAAGTTCATATCTCTTAAATTAGCCAAGACTGGACACACCTACTCTAAACAAAAAGTATATTTTACTAAAACAACTCTATTGAAGCTTAAAACAAGCCAATGCTTATGTTAGATTAGTATTCATGTTATGATATTACCATCAAGGATTATAAAAACATTTGCCAGTTTCATCTGAGACACGAGGAAATTTGCTATCCATTTCAAGCAGATGGCCTCTCCATGAATTATTTTTTACACTTTTCTGATTCAATTGTTTCATAATTCATTTCTCAGGTATGATACACCCTACATGGAAAGTAGCCTGAGATAATAACTACATTCCCAAATCAAAGTTGGAAAATTAAGGAAACCAAGTATGATTAGCCATAGGAAACACCAATAGGAAATGCTGTTGACTAGACTGGGAGGTCGACAGACATCCTGAAAAGAATACAAATAGTAAACCAAGTGATTGCCAAATATGAAGAAACAGAAGAAAAAGATGGACATCGCCAAAAGAAGAAAAATCCCAGGAAGGAACTTTTTTAGTTTCAGAGAGCTAACGAGAAGCAACAACAAAATATTGAAAGACAGCTAAGATGGGAACAAACATGAGAAGACAAGACGTGGCTAAAGGGTTAGGGTTTAAGGTATGTTAAAGGAAACCTTTGGACAGATAGTAACCAATTCAAAGGAGATCAAAGGTGGAAAGAACATACTGAAATACAGTAGAGATGTGAACATCCAAGATACCTTAAAAGTTATTCTTTACTTACAAGAACCTCTAATACTAGAAGATGAGGTTAGATCATGACTCCAGTCATTACCAAATTGGAAGACTACATGAACTGATGGAATATCCACAGGAATGACAAGAAACAAGAAAAATGAGAAAAGATTCTAACCAAGGTATGGCAGTAAATCTGGAAAATGAAACAGTGGCCCACAGATTGGAAGAAGTCATGATCTTTTTTCTAATTGTGCTTAAGCTTTACACCTTCAGTAGTAGTATCATACAGGTAGACCTCAAATGGAACTGGCAGCTCTGTTGTAAAGCAAAGCAGTCACTAAGTGAGAAATCAGCTGTGGCTGTGCTATCCTTTTCCCCATTCCCCCACCCTTTGGAATACTCATATCCCACTGCTGGGATAATTAGCAAGAAGGGAATTAATGTTTGTGTTTACATTCACTGAAGAGAAAGAATTACAAGAGAGTAAGCAGGTATACCATGGAGAATACACATTGAAAGGAATGTGACAGGAGCCATGAGTGCATTATGTAAACAGTCCAATGTATTCCCATAGCTTATTCTCTTGTAATCCCTATCTCTCCATTCTGCGGGGATGGAGGGGACAGCAGGTCAGGCACAGAACAACACTTACTGACTGTGATGGCCATCACATGATTCAGAAACGTTGCAAAGGTCATAACTGCGGATATTGGTCATAAAGTTACTGATGTAACTTTGCTGAATGAGGCAGTTACTAAACAAAGACTACCTGTATTTAGAAGGACTGGGATAGTTATTGCTATTATGTCATAGTTCCAAAGATCACAGAGGTGAAAGTGGGTTGGGTCCAGTCCTGTTTGTGGAGTCCCAATTCATCTTTGTTCAAATTCAACCTTTCCTTGGCCCCATGCCAATGAGAACTCTTCCTCCATTAGCACCAAAATGCAATTATATTTGATTCTTCTGAATCGGGATGAGTGTTGTAAATCCTGAAGGAAAACAAAAATGTTACACAGTCTTATTATATAGAATTATAGAATCCCTTTAAAAAAAATTCCCCTCAAAATACTTCACCATCTAGGATGGGACACAAAAAGGCATGGATGAAAAAATTGATCAAGAGTCAAGAATAGCTACAAGGGAAACTATGATCACTGCAGCAGTACTGTGAGAATGGGAGAGGTTAACTCTTTGTCTTGTAACTCTAAGATCCTCCTCCAGCTCCAAACATACTTGTATTTCCTTCTGAAGAATTCCTGTTATCTGTTAATTAATTTATAGTCTTTGTGCCCTGCAAAGACACAAGGTGCACACCTAGCTCTTCTCCTCTGATCTGATACCAAAACATGTGAGTAAGGGTGAGTTAGCTTGAAAGACTACGGCAGTGTACAATTGACAAGCTTACCCTATGGTTACTGTACCAATCTATTGGACTGCATTGTTTACAATGCAATGGATCTACATTTATAGGAAAAAGCATATGTAATATGATTTATATTAAAGATGGGGCCAAAACATACAATGGAACTTTTATGGCACCTTTGCCATAAAGGTCAACCCTAATGCTAAACGGAGGAGACTCAGATGAAAGCCTGTCAGACTGGAGGTTAGATATTTATATTAGCCTTGCCTTTCCCAATCTGGCACCTTCCAGATGTGTTTCCCATTGGCTGAGGAATTCTGATAATCGCAGATGCCGGTATGGAAGATTCATTTGGACTTTCAAGTTCACATTAAGACTTGCAACATAATACATTTTGAAGACTGCAGCTTTTTACTTACTTTAACACAAGCTGCTTCTGTTGCCATTAACATCTGAAAAATTCCTTGGATCAGATTTTGAGTATTGCTTACAAGATGTTCTGCAGATGATCTGCTGCTACCTGTTGATGCAATTACCTTTGGAAATAAAGAGAGAAAACATTATGCAATACCTAAAGGACAAAATAAATGTGACAAGAAAAAATGGATTTGGTTACAGGAATCTTGACAACTAAATATTTTCATTTCTAGAGCACAATGTATCTTTGAGTTGTTAGGCTAAACTTTATTTATTCTTTTAGTAATAATCCTTTGTTGAACATGAGAGCTAGTTAGCAGCTTCCAGATAATAGAAGATTGTGAAAATGTTCTGAAGTTCCCATGTTTTCCAAACTTCTCTTCATTTTTCCAGGCACTGAGATCACAGCAGTTTTTACTCAGCACTAAACAACAATTAAAACAGTTTAATGAGGATTGAGCATCTGGAGGTCGAATCATGGCAACTGGACTTTTCTTTTAGTTTGAGACATTTTGCTGCTTATCTAAGTAGCTTCTTCAGTCTGAAAAAAGTTGGTCGGGGGACCCCATATATGTCTTCCAGGGTGGCTGCATTTCTCACTTAACCTGATCAGGCTCCTTAGATGAACAATAGGAGATGTGAACAGGTAGAGAGTCTTTGGGATGTAGATGTTCAATTCCTAAATCCCTTACTCGTCTCCAAGTGAGTCATTAAGTGTGATCTCCCTGGTGAACCTGTGAAGTGGTCTTAATCTTCCGAGGGACTAATGAAAGAGCAGCATGACAAATGGGGGACAAGTTATGTCTGAGGCCTCCGCCTCTACTGAGGGAAGGATTCTCCACTTTGGCATAGATGGATTCCTTCATTCCTCTCTCAAACCACCTGTCTTCTGTGTATAAAATATGAACAATATTGTCCTCAAATGAGTGTCATTTTTCCTTTGGATGAAAGTAAACTGATGATTCTGGTTGCTTCTCCTGTGCTATACCATCCTCTTAGGTAAAGGCTGTTTGGTTTCTTCAGTGTTGAGCTCTGAACGCTCCTCACTGCATTAGATTGCATATACTACATTGCACTGTGTATGTTTTGGTATTCGATCATTAGGGTGTACAAGCCTCTGTCTCAGTGCGTTGGTGGGTTTGAAAAATGCAGGTATGTAGTGTTTTTCCAAATATACACTTTAGTATGTCTGACACACTGGCCATGTAAGGAATGATGAAGTTTACCTTCATCTAAAGGAAAAAGGACTCTCATTTGAAGACAATAATGATAGCCTGGACTCTGCCACCCCAAATGACTTTCACCATCTTCTTGCTCCCACTGCTGATGAAGCATCCCAGCATGGCCTTTTGCAAGGGAGCTGCTGCTACGTGAAGCCATCTTCCCCCAGAACTTGCAAGGAAACTGCTTTCTGCAACGTAAGGAAGAAAGTCTCGTGCGGCCAGCATCTGCCTTGCAGTGAAGCAAGAAGATGGTGAAGGTGAGCTAAGGAGGCAAGGGCTGTGAAGTACAGGTGGCCAAAAGGCATAGAGAGGGGGGATAGGTTGTTGCGGGGAGTTGAAGTGCCCCTGCAGTATGGGTAGTCTGCCAAACACCTGAATTTTCATCATAATTGTAGATGCACTACAGTGGCTGTATCTTCAGGGATTGGTCAGGAGTCTCTTCATTTATCACTGCTGTTACTTCGACTAATCTACAAACAAATAGCTGTAAATTGAAGACAATCTGTAAATCAGTGGGACATATCAGACATTTAACTTAAATTACTTAAGTACAGTGAAAATTAAATGTAATTAACGGTCTGGATCTAAGATAATTTAATTATATTTTCTGCTTTTAGAAAGTCAGCACTTATTTAACTTCACTGACATAAATAGAGATTGGTGGCACAGATCTCCAATACTACATCTATTTGCACCTTTCAGTGACTTCCATATTCTTGGATGACAACTCTCATAGTCTCCAATTATTAGCCATGATGGCCTGAGTTGATGAGGGTTATTTTGAGTTGTAGATTATATTACAGTTAGGGCAATATCTTGGCACAAGAAGAGAAAAAAATTATATAATTTGTTTCATTTTATCAGGAAAAAATATTTCAAAAATCAAGTTACCGGGTGATGATGCTAAGTTGATAGTTAATTGTTTTGGATTTTTCCAAGGCACAGCAATTCAGTTGCACATTTTTCATCTAAGCAATTCTTTGCAATTATGCCAGCAAATTTCACCAGTGCTTCCCCTTCAGAAATAAGGGGAATATGTCTCCTGTACATATGGGACAACCTGTATAGCAGTGTACATATGGGACAACCTGTATAGCAGTGTCAATCACTTGCTCTTTGGTCTAATTCAAAAGTAGTAAAAAAAGAAAATTAGAAGTGAAAGAAAATGATCTGACTCTCCATTAATGTATTCCTGCTTTTCATCTGAAGAACACGGGCCAATGGCCTGAAGCCAGTTTATGCAACTGGTATACGCCAATAATATTGCTCTGATCATGTGGCCAGGTTATCACATTTCTCTGTCATTAAAAAAAACAGTAATTTCCTGTATTAGAAAGACAGGAGAACAAGAAGACTTGGCTGAACTGCTCTTTATATGAAAGGCAACAGAAGAAATTGTGTAGCTTCTATACTAAAGTTCAGTGAAGTCTGAAAAGGAAAATGGACACGTATCAAGAAAGAACAGATCACCAAAGAAGAGCATACAGGAATAGAAAAAGAGATCTACTTTGGTGCAATGATTAAGGTGCTGGCCTGGAAACAGAGAGCCTACAAGATCTAATCCTTCCTTTTGCAGGGAAGCTGACTGGACACTTTCTCTCATACTAATCCAGTTATTGTTGTGGAGAAAATAGGAAAAGGGAGCATATTCATGCTGCCTTAAGTTGAAAAAAAGTGGAAGATAAGCAAAGAATAGCTTGCTGTTTTAGGGGCAATGAGAATGAGATGTAATGAATGCTAAGAATGAAAGATTTCTTCAGATACCTTCAAAGTAAAAGTCTTAGTATTTCAACAACTCAGTGAATCAAAATATAAACAGATGCCATAGAAAAGATGGAAATATTCATTCATTATTTTGGCTCAGTATTATGAAGTTTGAAAAGCAGGATAAAGAGGCTGAAGTTTGAGATTGACAGAAAACATGATGAATACCAATTAACTTTGAATGAATTTAAATTTCCCAGTTCCATATGAATTGCAGTGTACAATACTGAAGGATTTGGTGATGCCTTGCCCAAACCTTTGTTGCCTTTAAAAAATCCTGGAGAATTAATAATGTACACAGTCGTATCCAACTCTTCATGACCCCAAGGACTGCAAGACACCAGGCCTCCCTATCCTACACTGCCTCCCAGGGACCACCCTAACCCACACACATCACACTGACTATGCTGTCTAACCATCTCATTCTTTGCTGTCCCCTTCTCCTTTTGCCTTCAATCTTTCCCAGCATCAGATCTTTTCTAAAGAGTTCTCTCTTCACATTATGCGGCCAAGTATTTGAGCTTCAGCTTCAGTATCTGTTCCTCCAATGATCAATCAGGGTTGATTTCCTGTAGGACTAACTGGTTTGATCTCTTGGCAGTCCAAGGGACCCTCAAGAGTCTTCTTCAGCACTATAATTCAAAGGCATCAATTTTTGATGCTCAGCCTTCCTTATGGCCCAACTCTCACACCATACATTACCACTGGGAAAACCAGAGCTTTGACTATATGGACCTTTGTCAGTAAGGTGATGTCTCTGGTTTTTAATATGCTATCTAGGTTTGCCATAGCTTTCCTTCTAAGGATAATCTTTTAATTTCATGGCTGCAGTCACCATCTGCGGTGATCTTGGAGCCCAAGAAGGTAAAATCTGCCACTGCTTCCATTTCTTCCCCTTCTATTTGCCAGGAAGTGGTGGGACTCGTTGCCATGATCTTAGTTTTTTTTAATGTTGCATTTCAAACCAGTTTTTGCACTCTCTTCTTTCACCCTCATCAAGAGGCTCTTTAGTTCCTCTTGACTTTCTGCCATTAGAGTGGTATCGTCTGCATATCTGAGGTGGTTGATATTTCTCCTGGCAATCTTAATTCCAACTGGTGATTCATCCAGCCCAGCATTTCGCATGATGTACTCTGCAT
>JANHZU010008590.1:168662-179682 GCA_032468055.1 Acrochordus granulatus | reverse complement strand
TCATTCATGCCCTAAACACCTCCTGCTTGGACTATTGCACTGCGTTCTACATGGGGCTACCCTTGAAGAGGATCAGAAGCTTCGAGAAACTTCAGCTGGTACAAAATAAAGCACTGCAAGCATTTATGTACTTCTTGCCAAAGACATGTTACACCTCTACTTTGCAAGCTGCATTGGTTACCAGTTGATTCCCAGGTCCAATTCAAGGTATTGATGTTGATCTTTAAAGACTTGTATGGCATTGGACCAGCTTATTTGAGGCACTGACTCTCCCCAATTTCATTTGTCCGTCCCAACAGATTCAGCAGAAAGAACATGCTATGGGTACTGTCATCTAGGAAGCTGTTTAGTGACCTTAGGTGGTGGGCCTTCTCTGCAGTGGTGTCTGCATGATAGAATCTTCTCTCCACTCAGAGCTATTCTGAGCTTCTTAAGGTCTGTTAAGGCTTGGTTGTGTCAGCAGGCTGGGGAAATCCCAGGAGATTGATGAGCTAGTTATTGTTAAAATCCCATTGTTTACTTTTTACTTTAGCTCAGTTTTTAGTTTTTGATGTTTTGTTAATAACTATAATGATTTTTCGGTATTTATCAACTGTTTAAATTTGTTGCAAGCCACATAGAGACCTTGTGCTGGGTGGCTGTATAAATTTGATAGAAAGACAGATAATATAGACAGTAAATCTGTAATAAGCTTAGTAATCCTATTTTATAAGAAAAATGGTAAATATTATTTTAAAATTGCTGAAAATTCTGCTCCAGCCCACTACAGTGATATCAGTGTCATTGCTATGCCCCTTGTATCTCTCAGCACACCAAAAATATTAGATCAGCATATACTATTAAACTTAATGATTCAAAATAGTGAAAAGTGCAGTGTGACCTGACAATGTAAATCCAGCCCTTCAATAACTGTGTTCTCATACTGGACAAAAAGTCAAACTTTCTCCATGGTTGTCTGTAATTTAAAACAAAAGTAAGTCTTTCAGGTATTAGGAAAAGATCAATATTACCATGGTAATTTTGTTGCCAGCAGGAAAATGTTCTTCTCCAGTCTTGATGCCTCTGTGTCCTGGAGATAGGGCATTCTGAGGACATGTGTAGTTTTTTTTCTTCAATGAGGAAGGCTGGCTAGAATAAATATGTTCCTCATCATTTTGTAAGCACCTTCTAACAACTTGCAGAACTGTTTCACTGATGCCCTTCATAGACTGAAGCTGTCTTACAAGATAACCAGCTTTAGCAGACCACTCATACAAAAAACTATCCATCTCGTGATGCTTCTGGTCTAGTTGGCTGTGGAATTGTTCAGCTTGTCCCATAATTCCATTAGTAAGAAGGAAAAGGTTGCCAGTAGTGGCAAGTAAATTCTCTTTTGGATTTAGAAAGTTAAGATGGCTCCTCCAGTGCATCCCAGATGACCTTGTCCACCATTTGTATATCTGCCTTTCTTCCAAAGATCTCCTTTTGGATAAGATCACTGTTACTTCCAATGCCATGTGATATCAATTGACTTAACCTGACAACATTCTGTATGCTGTTCAAGTATTCTCCGTTGAGTCCATTCAGTTGAAGCAAGACAGCTTTGGCTGTTATGCCAAGTTTTCTTTGAAGAAGCTCAAAATGAACCAACAAATTGGGTTAGGGTGAGGTATTGGACAGACTACTACAGCATTTGCAATTTGAAGCAGAGATTCAGTCAATATTTTCATCAGTTCTGTTTGAGATGGAATCTCATTCTCAGGACTTTGTCCAACCCACAACAGAATTGACAACTTAGCAGCTTCTTGTATTCTAAGAGAATGTTCAGACACGCTGCCAGAATGCTTTGCAAGCAAGGCCAGTATTTCATCTTGGCTTTTAATTCTCTTAAGGCCAACACATCTGTTCCTATAAACTGATCTACAATATTTAACAATGCTCGGATGGTGATAGACCATAGAATGCAACTTGCATCAAAACTCTCCTATTTAGCCAAGTAAAGGTAAGATTTAATATCCCCTGCTTTTACAAGCAATTATTTTGTCCTGGCTTGCACACAAGTGAACTTAGCTTGAACTTGTAGGAAAATTTCCTGAAGCTGGGATGCTCAGGGAGCAATTTTCTGCAATCTGAATAACTTTACTAATTAACTGAACCAGAGTCTCCAAAATCTCCATGATCTTATCTAAACTTTGGATTTCATCATGAGAATTAGATGGAGGCATAAAGCAAATTAACTGCTTTGCCAGCCTGTACCAAGAACTTACAACAAAAGCCACTGTGCTTTGTTTCATTAATATTCTCAAAAAGCAAAATAGCTGGTTGCAGCAGTTGCTCTGAGTTGAGAATAGGGTTTGCCTCTACCTTTCTAGCTAATCCAATAAAACAAGGAATTAACACTATTATTTCTTTGTAATGCAACAGTTTTTCATACATAGGTGACCCAACAATTCTTTAGGCTTCTTTAGCTGCATTAACATAACATTCTCCAGCAAATCAGCACAAATGCCATGCAGGCATATATCATGTGTTCTTGTTACTTTTATGAGCTCACTAATCAGTGGCTGTAGATCAACTCTTCTGACTGAATCTTTCTGATATAAAATACTTTTTTTGGGAAATTCAGGAGAAGGACTATAAGCTGGTTTAAATTTTTCCAAAGACTCTACCAGCAATTCTGTACTGTTTGGGCTACTTTGTTTTATGATGCTTTGTGTACTAACTTCTACAGAATCCTGTGAAGCAAGGACATTTGGAAAGTTTCTGGAAATACTGAAATTATAGATACTATCCCGAAGTGGACTAAAAATATCTGTTTAGATTATGTTCACCTAATCCCCTTTGGACACTACAGACAAACTCCATTGATTCCTCTGCCCTCTTTGAATATTCTTCTTCAGCTTGCAGACTAGTCATTCTGGCCATACACCAATTTATGGTAACTTCAGTTTGTCTTATGGCATTTTTTAGTTGTTTAATTAAAACCAAGAGTCCATTCCGGAAAATGGGGTCTTGGGCTTTGTCCATATGTCTGCTAATAAGCTCAACTATCTGTATTGCTTGTCTGCACAGTTTAGATGAGTGCCAGAAAAAATGTTCAAAGTGCTGCATATCTAAAGCCTTTTCACTTGCCTCTTTGTGTCTCAACAATTAATGCAAGTCAAGTACTTTGTCCAAGAACATCAACAGATTTTTGTTTGTGCTTGACCATATTTGAGACAAGAACTTTTGAGACCCATCACAATTTCCTGGGAAAAGGCTCGTTTCACTCAGGAGAGAAGGCACTATGGCAAGAACTCTATTAAACTGGTCTATACACTGTTCAATGTCTTCAACAGTTTCCCTTTCAATGCATGTCATAAAAATCAAATTGGCTGCTTTAAGCATCTGCATGGAATGGCTGAAGAATATGGTAATAAAGGCTTCAATCTTATTAAGAGGCCTTCCTTTCCAACATGGGAACATGGCTCCACAGCAGCTTCTATTAGTCACTTCAAAGGGCCTTTAATATCAGAAAAATTATCCAAAATCTGATAGATAATAGCAGAATGTACTACTTGATTAAGATGTTCCAATTTGATTTTCGTGGCAAAATATTCCTCCTTTATATTTTCCTTTGGAAAACCATTAAATGTGTTTATATCCATGACAATCACTTTTCTGTATTTCAGTAGATGATGGCAAAGTTGGATTAGCTCTTGCTTTAGCATTGCTCTTGATAAATCAGCAAACAGCATGAAATAGAAAATTAGAACTTCTACAAGGAAGCTTAATTTATCTTCATGTAGATCAATTGGCTGTTGACCAGACATGAGACCTAGAAATTGATGCATATTTTTTTGTTCTCCCTATGTTGTTTTTCAACAGGGATATCATTTTTTTACATTGCTTTTTGTTAAGTCAAAAATATAATTTTTTGTTAAGTCCATTTGCTGTTCATGGGGATACTGAAGGTATCACAGGCTTTTGCTGTGCATAACATAGGGATGCTGTTTTTAAGGATCTGCAGAGTTTGAGCTAAATGTTTCCAATGCAAAGATTCTTTAAGATCCCAAAGGAACCTTTCTGTCAGATTGGTGAGTAACAGCAGAGCCTCTGAAAAGGGATGAAAAGCACTCAGCAGAGTCCAGCATTAGCAGGCAGTCAAATAGTTAATTAGCAGTTTGGATTATCTGCCTCCTTGTGCCTGGAGAAGCTTGTAAATTACAGTAATTTTTAAAACAAAATAATATCAGTATTTGTTGAAGACAAGTTTCATTTTACAGTGGTCAAGATCATTGCAATAATTTATTTTGCAATGTTCACAAATGTTTTTATCCTAATGCAGCAACAGTAGCATTTGTGGCCTTTCTCTCCAGCTAAGTTAAAGTGCCATCCATGTATCTTTGATTTGTTGCCCCTACTGCCAATTCCTAGTCTGCCTCTGATTGTAAAGATGCAGTACATGTTAGGCAGAATTACTGGTTGATTTAACCATTCATCACACCACCACCAAATGGAAAAAAATTGACCTTTCATAACAGGAATGAGGCAGGTCTAGCTGTAAAACTGTCCCTCATCACAAGGAATATCCCTGAGTTCCTCTTCCTCCTCCATCCTTTTCTGCTATAATCCTAGATGAAGAAAGATTTAAAAAATCAGATGAGTCATGAAGGAAGCCTGGTCATTTTTATTTATGATTTCTCTTTCTTTCCATCCTTTCTTTAATCATTTTTCTTTTATCTAATCAAGAAATGTTAACTTCCTGATGCCTCCATATTCTGTTTAGAAGGTATCTGGGGGAGGGGAGTACATTATCATCCTACTATTATGTCATTTCATCTTATCCTAAATAATAAAGAAAATAAAGGCTTCTCTGAAGGAGGTTTTCACAATAGATGAAAGAAACTGATGATACTGCTTTCTCTATAAGGCATTTAAGGCAGATAACAAACTCCCTACATCATTATTGTAGAGAATCCAAAAACCTCCCTATAATCTAGTAAATATTCCCTAATATATAAATAGAACTATTTTCTCTGTACACATACAATCTAGATGCTACAATAGTATTATCATCAACCTCACTAAGACCTGACCAAGAAATCAACTCCACAAGAAGTCTAAAGGATGCCTAGATTTGCCCCAGTGAGATGAGCAATGTACAAATTTAATAAATAATAAAAAACTACTTTTTTGAGATCAGATATAAAAGCAGAATCTTACAAATCTGATTGTGCTGCACCTTCTCCTCCTTTTTATGCTTCAGTAAATCAGGGAGGTATCTGAGCCACTTCCAAATATAATCTCCATTGTGGACTTAAAATATGTTTCATCCCCTCATTGCCTTGGCAGCAGTTCTTGCATATCTCCATCAAGGACAACTTCCTTACTCACTACAATGTCTACTAATAAAAATGGGGCTGCATTGCCATATCAGTAAATGAAGATATTTATTGCTGTATTTGGGAAATGACCCTGTATCTTTCTACTCCATAACTCACCTTTTACCCTTAGATAACAGAATTAGTTCCCTGAGATAATGCCCTTTTGGATCTGACAGATATCAGTTGATAGCCAAACAATTTCTGCTTATATATTTTAGTAGAAGCTTGGAATAAGTAATTGTAGAGATCATTTATTTGTCTTCTTTTTGCTGTGAAATGTACTGTATCATTATTTCTAAATTGTTACAGATCTAGCCATCCTAAAAGATAGCCAAACATTTGGCAGCCTATATGTACCTGAATTTTTGTCATCTGCATAAACTTAAATAGCAATTTGATTCATAGATCTCACACTCCAGGTTCCTATGAATATTGTTCTTTGCAACACTGGCCTTTTCTTTCACCTCCAGAAAAATCCATAGCTGCGCATCCTTTCGACTTTGGTCCAGCCACTTCACTCTTTCTGGAGCTACTTGTAATTGCCCTCCATTCTTCCCCAGTAGCATATTGGACACCTTCTGGCCTGAGGGGCTTTTCTTTCGGCATCGTATCTTTTAGCCTTTTGTTGTTGTCCATGGGGTTTTCTTGGCAAGGATACTGGAGTGCGTTGCCATTTCCTTCTCCAGAGTCCTGTTTGTAGCCCAATTTTCACCAGATGTGTCAGAACTTGTTGTCCCCAAACGGGTTGTTAGCTTGGTGTTGAAGCCAATATTGACGCCAGGCACGAGGTGTGGATTTTAATAGTGTTTATTTTGGTACCAAAACAAAATGCACTCAGCATTCAATGGAGCTGAAGAGCCCCAATCATCAATTCCCAATAATATTTATAGAAAAACATATACACCCACCTTTGATGTCCCAACCCCTCCCATGACATTACATGTAGCAATTATTGGACTATCTGTGTCTCTGCAGTCCTAAGTTCTACAGAGCTATCAGCTAAGAGTTACACCCCCATAAATCTCTAGGTTAGGATAGCACAATAAGGTCTTCTGAAAAATTCCTCTTTTGGCCATCTGGTCTCTTATCTCCAGATATCCTCCCTTCTTGACGTTCTAACAAGCAAGCTAATTTCTCAAGGTTAGCTATGCTGTGAGTTTCATTGTACAAGAATAATTATTTTCTTGCCATTCCACCAGGCCATCACCACACTCACATTTTGTCAGGGTGATAAAATAGGCATTCAGGTATTTCTGAATATGGCTCCTCAGTACTCAGGAAGGATAGTGTATTGTTGTTTTCTTCTTTCCTTGTGAATTTTATTCTTCTGAAGATATTGTTGATTATTTCATGTATCTTCTCTAGTCATTCCTTGTTATTATGAATAATAATAGAAAGTATCTTTGACATACCAGATCCATACTTTTGGTTGTATATGGGGAGCCCAGAAAGCACCAAGGACTCCACAGATCAGCTGTGAGCTACACATATTCTCTTCTGTTAGATCCATAAAAACTTTATAAATTCCAGCATTGGCAGCTTTTTTAATATAGTTAAATGAAGTAACTTGCACAATTTCTCGCAAGAAAATTGTGTATAATATGGTATGAATGCTGGTTTAATACTTCTAATTTGATGGTGAGAGCAATCAGTCTAAAGCTGCTGCTTATTTGCTCAATGCCTGAGCTGCCTAACTTCAAAACAAGCAGCTTCACAAGATTAACAGTGTAATTTTACACGTAAGACGCTACACACAACAATATGTCAAAACACGATTGGTGTAAGAGTGAAACCACAAAAACATAACATGCCTCATTATCACCTCCAGCTACCAGAAAACTCACCCAACACCTTAACCTAAGGCCTGCAGAAAAACCAGTTTTTTAAAGACTGCTCAAAGGCAGGCAAGGGGGAGGCCACATGGATTTTCAAGACGGATGTTGTTCTAAGGGGCAGTGACAGAGAAGACTCACTTCCTGAGTTCCACCCGACTGATTGACTTCATATTTCTATGCCACCTCAGCCAAAATGACTCTTAGTGGCTCTCACAGGGGGAAAAAATGCAATATAAAACAAGTCCCAATCAAAATACAAACAGACCCATAATGTAAAAATACAAAGAAAATAAAAAATCAAATTTGGGCAAGCACCAAAAGAGTTTGGTCTTTAAGAGCTTTGGAAAAGCACAAAGAGATTTGATCTGTTGGCTTTTTTTTTATCGATTGATTGATTGATTGATGGGCTCTGAAACAAGCGAAACCTGCAAGAGTGAACAGGACGAGCAGGCATTACGGGAGACAGGTGATCCACCAAAAGGACAGCTCCTGTGCCATGTACAGTTTTACAGGTAATAATCAGCATCTTGAACTGAACCCAGAAGCCAGCTGGCAGCCGATGCAGCTTTGCATAGCAGAGATATTACATGAGTGTGGAAAAACCTGCCCATCACTGCTTCTGCTGCAGTTCAGATCAGCTACAGCTTTGGATAGTCTTCAAAGATAGCCCCATGTGAGCGCATTGCAGCAGCCCAACCAGAAGACCAAGACATGTGTGCTACTCACCTTGTTTTAGTTGTGCAAATAATTATATATGTGTTAATTTCACATTGTTGTGTAAATAATAACCATCCATATTGTTGGGGGAACAATGTGTTTTTAAAACAACTAGCAAACAAATCCATCCTGGGAGTTTGTTTGAATGCAAATCGAATGCTAATGGCGCGTCTCAGTTTAAAAATTAAAATATCGCCAACAAATGGAGAACTCTGATTTGTGAAAGTAATGTAAGAGAAGGTTTTCTCCATTTCTCATGGACCATCTTTTTAAAGCTCATTCCGTAAACATCACAAGAAACTTGTTTTTCATCAGGAGAGGTGTGAAAAAGCACCCACAGTGGCAGATCACATATTTTGTTTTGTTCCCCTGAAGACAAAGGCGAGGCAGTAGAAAAGCTGAACTGAAGCCTGCGGATGACGTGTGTCACTCTGGGCGAATACTTTGATAAAAACAAATGGAGAATCGAAAGTTCACAGGTTTATGGAAGTCTAGTGAAAAAGGACATTTTGAGAGCTCTAGAATCAAATCCCCTTTTGGAGGCTGTTTCTAGATTTAGCTTTACGTTGCACACGGAGTCTCTTCGTACAGAGCACTTTTCATCAACTGAGGCCAAATTTAGTTTTGGGCTAAACTTCTTCTTCTTTTATTTTTTGTTTTGTTTCCAAGGGAGGTTTGGTAGTTTTCTGGAAGGAAATCTTCCAGCCCAGGAAGTTGTTTATAATGTTACAGAAGGAGGCTAATTCTAAAATAGCGTGGAATCTGGTGAAATGTCTGTTCCAAAAGAAAAAGAATGTTATGCTTCCTCACTTAATCTAGCCACAGTTAGCAACTAATATCTAGAATGATTTTTTATGGAGACATTTTTGGCAATTGTTTGGAAATATCAGACCACTCGGCCTCTTCCTTGTGGCAGGGTGATGAAAATTAAAATATCACCAACAAATGAAATGCTCTAACTTTTTAAAATAAAAATAACAGAAAAATGAGAAATGAGATGAATGTATTATGTGTGAGAAGTGTATCCTGTCTTTCCCTCTGGAAATCAAGGGGGAATGCTTTTATACCACTCTTGGTATTAAATGGGATTCTCCGGGTGCAACTCGACACATCTGGAACTTTGCTGCAGAGCCAGACCATTTATGGGCAGGGAATGCGTAATAAGCATGGCGAGTTTGAAAGGGCTGATCATTGCTTTCAATTGAAGATCCATTTATTGACCGTGCAGTAAAATTCATTGTTAGAATTCCCCCTCTATTTCCACGTCCAACCGTCTCAGTCATTTTGCTGATGCATTTTTTATTCAAAATCTGTGGCAGTTTTGTCTTGGTTGCCTACCTTAGAAAAGGCTGACTTGGAAGAGTTACAGGAATAAGAAATCTACTCCAGTTACCTGTGGTGTAATAAAAGAATGTGGATTTCCTCTCCTTTATTCTGCAGCACACTTCACTTAATTGTGGCTTTGTTTTTATGTCAAACCGCTTAGAGTTTACCACAATCCATCTAGAGCAAAGGAACCAGATATTTGGTTGGTGTGGTTGATCACACCAGAGAGTTCTTCCTGTAACTCTTGATTGGAAAGGCTAAATACCTTATCTAGGGAGAGATAGTTGGAATGGTCCCTGGGTCCCAGATGGGAAACACTTCTGCTGCCTTTGCCATCATGCTAGATTGGTTGGGTGTAAGGAGGGTGTTGGTGGAATGGGTTGTGTAGTGGGATTAAATAGGAAGGGACACAAAAAGGGTGTGCTGAGCGGTAAATGTGAATCCAGGTCAGCTGGAAGAAAATCTGCTTTCACAAGAACCCCAGCAATGAAAAATGATACAGCAGAAGGAAAGGGAGCTCCCTAGAATAGAAGCTAAGAAGAAAGTCAGAAGTACTCAGGTTACAGGTGGGGATTATTTAGTTTGGCTAAGTTTTGTTTCTTGGGTGTAATAAAATAATCTCTGCACACATCTGTTCTGTTACATTATCTGGATCTACAAGCATGTTGATGAAAGCCAAGATGCTGTACAAGTCTTGCCTTCACTTAAAGAACCCTGGGAACTGTAGTTTACTGAAAAGGTTAATGAGGTCTGCTCTGTCCCCATCTCCCTATGTAAATGAAACTCAGTTTCTCCAGATTGTTTTTATTGTGTGTGCATCTCAGATACTTTTAGCATAGCACTATCTGTTTGTAAACAGGACAACAATCTCTTTCAGCTATTAATTCCTCAGACTCAGCTAGCCACAAGCATCCATGAAACGGGGAGCATATGTTGACATATAAATCATGATGTCATAACACAAATGATATGACTTATCCCTGTCATCATGCCAATTATCCAAAGATGTCACCTGTGTGACGATATCGTGATAAACTTTATTAGGCTTGTTACAGATGCCTATAGAGCTGGCCAGTAACATTGCTCAGAGAATGCAGCCAGTCAGCCAAACTGGCCAAAAGCCCTTAGACTTTACAGGACTTTGGGATTTAGCAAGCATGCCTTTGCCTCCCACCATAAAATAAAACTTTTTATTAGATAAAGCTAACCCAATTTCAAACTGGCAGTTATCAGTTCAAAATCTAGGTCTGAGAGGCTGTTTCTTGGGAAATTAATTGTAGCCATGGAGCTAAATACTGTGATTTTTCAGGGTTTGATAAACCTCCTTCCTTATCTAGAATCTATAGAAATAGTGGCTTGTCAGGCATTTGATGGAAAGTTGCAGAAGAGATTAGCAACTCAACAATTAGCAGGACAAATAAAAACAGCAGCTCTGATGGCAAAAAAAATGGTGGACCTATTTTGTTCTGATAATCCCAGCAACTAACTGTTTTATACTACAATTTGTAAAAAAGGAAAGAGGGCTCCAGCTCAGAGCAATATGTATCTCTGGTCTTTTAGCCAATTACTTGGTTTGTTCTTAAGCAACTGCAAATTGTAGATTAGTTCAGGGATTAATTTTGCAGTTAACCTGCTATTTACAATGACTATACAGCGGTGCCTCACAAGACGAGATTATTCCGTTCCGGAAGAACGCTCTTAGCGTGAAATGCTCGTAAAGAGAAACACAGTTTCCCAGAGGAAACAATGGAAAGTCAGATAATCCGTTCCACGCCCCCAAAAATATTCACCAAAAAA